>JANHGL010001141.1:43460-88130 GCA_024611195.1 Ceyx melanurus
TCTAAAAATTTCCTTTCTATATATATTATAAATAGAGTACAGAAAAGATATATTAATAAATGCTGAAAAGTTTTCTTACTGATTTTACTGCTGAAAATGTTTCAAAATATTTCTTTCTCACCATGTAAAATTTAGTAGTACAAATACTCATTCCTATTTAAAAAATTTCCTTTAGATAAATTACAGTTTTGTATAAATTCTTTACAGACATGCAGCAAGAAATATATGATCATGTAACTGAACCTGACAAGTTTAATGACAATACTGAATGAACTATACTGGTGATGTGTAACAGTAACTTAAATTTGGAAAACCAGTAGTCATTGCAATGGTATTAACAGTGAAGACATACATGATTTGGGGCAATAGTATGTAAATCATAGAAGTGGATAATGGGAGCAGTGGTTGAATATTACTAAGATTCTTGTTAATTTGGACACTATAAACAAATATATGCTAATACAGTGTTAATCAGTCCTCAGCCATTCAAAAGGCATCACAGTTACCTTTATTATGCATGGTATAATTGTAACATTTTTCTTATTTCATTTATTTGTACTTAAAATTATAGATGCTGTTGCTTCTGCCCTGTAGTACATTGACTGTGAACAGAGGTGAAGAGCAGCTCAGCACTTATCATCTAAAACTTTGGCTGTGCAGTGAAGTATCTGCAGTTTTTTGGTTGTCTCTATTGTAATAGACATCTGAAGGCCAAACTATGTGCCAAAATGGAGCAGTTCTTTAAATCTAGAGAATTCTTTTGTTTTAAGCTTTTATTCAGTGCATGTGTGGGAGAAAATGTATCATTTTTTTAAAAGCAGTTGAAAAATATTTCAGCAACTGAAGACAGAGAACAAATTTACTTTTGAATAGCAAACTGCCAAAGAATTTTGTCATGAAGAGCTAGGTAGGGCAGAATACATGCTGAAAAACACCATGTCACATTAGGCATATTTTCCTATGACATGTAATCACGTCACACTGACTCTGTACAATGTTGCCATGTCACTGGAAGTGAGAATCCCTGTAAATCACTATTGAAGGGGTATAGATTTATGCACAAACAGGGGTTTTCCACTAGGGATTTTTGAGAAGTTTGAAGTGCAGATTGCCATTACACAACCTTATTTTAAAAATACTGGTTAGTGCTGTCCAAGACTGTGATTCCACAGAAGGAAATCTCATGCTTCTCTCCAGTAATGCTCAATTACCCAGCTCGACTCCCAGAGCTGTTACCCTGCTGATAACCACACTAACTGTGACCTCAGAATCTGATACATGTAATCCTTACTCAGTCCCAGCTGGGTTGATAAGGTCATTTCCTGGTTAGGATAGTGTCACTAATTAATGCCAGAGGTACAGTCTGAAGCCTGGATTAGGTATTTTGGGATGCTTTGCTTCTATGAAATGACTTAACATCTTACTGCAGGAGCACTGAACTCGGTGTGACTGATTGAGCTTTACAACATGAGTCAGAATATCATGACCATGGCTAGAATCTGTCATTTTGATGATCTCCCCCGTTCTGCGTGTTTTGTCACAACATATTTATCATTGGCTGTCAACGTGCTGCACTAGAAAATTTCAAATTAGAATCCTCTGTTCATTACCCTACGTGCAGTACTGTGTAGTGCTGCTCCAGTATGGTGCATTATCCCTCTTGTCATCATAATCCAATGACTTTGGTTTGTTTTTTTTCAAGGGGGTTGTTTGAGAATTTTGAAATTTCTGCTACTATTCATTGCTATGGAAATGTCATAACAAAAGGACATATGAGAAGTAAAGTGCTTCCTTAAGTAAACATTGCCTGTTTTCAGCATCTATAGCTCTAAAAATTCCATCCTGATAATACCATGATTCAATATTTTTTATTTTACTAACCAACAAAGCAATAATTGAGTGTTGCTCTTAGTGAAAGGGTTTGGAGAGAAATATGTCAAGATCCTTTATTGTCTTTTCTTAATTGTTAAATTTATGTTGACTAAAATGTTAATTATCACTAATTCTGCTTACCCTGATTCCTTAAACATGACCTTTATTTGCTTAACTACATTGTATTTTATACTGAGAAGCTCTTACTGCCAGTTTTGATTAGGCAGTTTTATAGTCTGTTGCTATAGAAGTTTTGATAGTTCTATCTTTATACAGAAGAGATATCACTTTAGGTTGACTTTAATATCTGGAAATTTTTACCTGAATAATAAACTAAAACTGAGTAGGAGAATAGCTTTATTATTCTTTAAATAGCATTATGTTCACACTTACCCTTAATTTGATTAACAGAGATTAAATACAGTAGAAATATTCATCATCTTGAACATATATTGCTGGCTTTCTGTTAGTGAATTGAGCCCACAGAAGGTGAATTAAAATGGACTGTAATATGAGCACTAAAGTCTGTTTCTTGGAAAAAATAATCTGTTCTGGCCGAATCTGTTTACCAGTTGTGCTGATTCAGCAAACACTGAAATCTTGCTATTTGTTTTGAGTCACAACGCACAGTGTTTTGGCACCATTCTTGTATCAACCCTTTTCAGTTAAAGCATATTGCTTCTTATCCTAATGCAAGGAATGGCAACTACATCTTTAGCATATTATAAGAGCATTTTCTTTCATTTATCTTCCATGTGAATTGACTCAGTGCTGTATGACCGGGAATGGAAGCCTGTTATTATGTTCTCACCAATCCTTTAAAAATATAATAATAATAATTAAAAATATAAATATTGTCTCAATATTGCAGGATATTTCAGCCATATCATGCATATAATTTAGAATTTAATCCATTTATCTATTCTAAATTTTATGTCTACCATGATAACCAGCCATATATTTCTAGAATATTGAAGTAGAAATCCAAGAAACCAAGAGATGACATTGCATTGCATTTTTTAGTGTTTATTCTAGTTATGGCAACTATACTGGAACATGTAAACTAGAAAGTAGGAAATAAATATTCAAAGGGTAGAATTGAAAAGGAGAGGAAGTAGTTTTAGAAATAAAGTTTATATTCTTTTAGGGATTACCTGTTTGTCACAAAAAAAATCACAGAAACATCTTTACTTTGAGGCAGTAGGTCAATCATACTTAAATTGAATGAAAAATAGTTGATATATTGCAGTTGGAACAAAAAGGATGGACAAAACAGGAAATCTAGCTCTATGCCATGGGATGGGATTCCCTAAGTTTGTTACAGTTGAAGTTTCTGATTAATTAATGTGGAATTAATATTATTAGATGCTACTTCATAATCACTGACTGTACAGTAATGTTGGGTTTAATATATTTGCAAGCACTTAGTTCTCAATTTACATTTCTCTACAGTAAAATAATTCAAACTTCAATCCATAACTTCTAAACAAGACTTTTATTTCAGGGTTTTTGTAAAGAATAGATTATTTTTTTATCTTCAGAAATGTAATCACTAAAATGTTAAAGCTATTTGTTAACTTTACACTATAGCCTCTTGGGTAAGCATAGTGTTTTCTGAGAAAGCTGTTGACCATTTAACACTCTTGCCATATGTTCCAGCAATACAGATTTCATTGGATAAGAGAGACTGACAGATGCAACCTCATGTTAATTTAGAATAAGAAATATATCTTGATAACAGTACAGATCTCTTGTCTTCTCTTTAAACTGATAACCTGTTGCTATGCTAGTGAGTAGAGATTGTATTCTGACATTGGTTGACCAAGAAGTATGAATCCAATTAAACTGAAAAACACAATGCTACAAATACACTGATACTAATATGTAACATTAAGTATCTTCTAGGTTTTAGGGGTTTTTTAATTTATTTATTGGAAAGAAAAAAAGTAGCTTTTAACATCTAAGGTTAAGGAAGGACGAGGTAGATTAATTTTTCTTGGAAAGCTACACTTGAACCTCACTGAATCCTCAGACAGAATATTGAAGTTGCTCTTAATCATAACTAATCTATCACTACAGTTTTATATCTATTCTGATTTACTTGTTCTGAACTACAAAATTATTTCCCTGTGGAACTTACTTAAGATTTTGGAGGATTCTGTGCCTTCCATTTTAAACTAGCTTTAAAGCAATCTCCTTCAAATGTTCTCAGTTCAAGAAATTAAACAAAAGATCACCCAATTTTCAGTTGGTGATTGCTCTTTAGTGCAATTTTAGACTTCTGGTATGATCCTTAAGAATGCAACAGCTGGCTGTTGGGAGAGTAGAGCAGTGTGTAGGTCAAGATCTTCTAAGTGATTTAAGAAAGCTGAGTTTATTTGAAAATAAGCTTATTTAAATGTTCCAAGTTTTTAAATAAAATCTTTATTTATATTCTGCTTTTTTTCACAGTCTCTCCTCTCCATTTTCCATTTATTGTCTTTTTAGTTTATTTTATTTTACTGGGCTGCTTGTCTCTGTCTCTCCATCTGTTCAGTTTCTCCCTTACAGATCCTTCATTCTTGACCCTTGTTGATCTTATGTTGTCCAAATTCTTTAACTGTGTTTAATGATTTCTTTAACACTGGATCAACCTCAAACTCTTCTTTCATTGATCTGGTTTAGTTTCTTTTCATTTTAAACTTCAGTATTTCTTCAGCATAATTTTGTATTCTGGTCAAGAACCTACAAATAGAATCAAAAGTAGCTGGCAATATCTGAGATATTTAAATAATCATAAAGTTGGGCTTTATATCCTTTGTGAGTGAATTATGTATTTAAAAATATTGTTTCCTTTCTGACTTTTACACATCTGGCTGATGGAAAGACGTAACAGAACTGAAAGTCTACCACTGGGATACTTAATAAAAAGTGCTACCTGAGCATTTAAGTTTTATGAGTACTTTAAAATGTGAAGTGTGCCACTCCTGTTTTATATAACCATAAAAACTATAAATCATTGTCTCCATAAGAGGAATAAATATGATAATGAAATGTTGTCCTGGAAAAGAGTTGATGGCAAGGAACCATTTCTTGGTGAAGCTGAGATTTCATGCTGTTTGAACATCTCAGTCCATCAAACGCTCATTTGTCTATTTCATTCTCATGCAACTTCATAATTTCTACAAATAACTGCATGTTATGACATGACTTGAAAAAAATAAGAAAGCACACATATAAACAAAAAAATACTCCAATGTACATTGAAAAGTATAGCAGAATGTTTGCCCTCATGTCCTTAGGAAACAGCATCATTTGGGATCTTGTGCTTTGGTGATGGACAACAATATGCTGCAGGAATGGGAACTCATGCTCCAAACTGACCTGTGTGTAGTAAAACCTAGCACATGATACAGACCTTCTGTCTATTTAAATTATATATGGCAGCTCATCAGGTTAGTGACAAGTCTTCCTTAAACTTCAAGCTTTCAGAGGAACAGAAAAGAGTGACTTGGCTAAAAAAAAATTACACAGATTTGCACAGAATTATTGTTGAGGCTGGAATAGACCTTTGAGATCAGCAACTCCAGCCTAAGACCTGACACCACGACACCTAGCTAGACCATGTCACTGAGTGCCACATCCAATCTTTCCTTAAACACCACTAGGGATGGCAACTCCACCATGTCCCTGGGCAGGCCATTCCAGTGTAAATTACTTCAAGGCTTTTTCTGTTGCTGATTGATCTAAAGTTGCTGACAGTTAAATTTCATGATCTGTTTCTCAAAATGCAACTTCCCTCTTGAAACGTGTTCTTTCCCCTTTTAAGTGGTATGTTTATATGCACTGCTTCTGAATTTGTCACCCTCAACTTTTCTCCTGCAGCTCTACTATTCTTCTGATTGAATCTCAATTTAATGACTTTTTTTGTGATTTTTATTCAGCGTTTGGGAGTATTAAAACCTAAACTGTTCTTTCAATGTTTGGAGCACAAAGTAACTCCATCTCATTGAAGGATAAGACTCTTGGATGATAATGAAGAAGTGCAATGATTTCCCTGAATAGGATGAACTTCTCTCAAGCTCTTGTTTCTACCTTTCATTAGTTGCTCTGATTGGGTAGATTTAATGATTTATAGGTAAAGTGAAAATTTGAAAGGAGCACATTCAAGGCAGAATAACATATCACTGTGAAGTGACATCTTAGAACTTTTCATAGAAAATTGTACTGGACCTGTCAGGAACAAAGTTTACTTTCTTCATACCAACCTGAACTACAACACATCCATAACACATCTGTGCTTTCACTGAACAGTGCTTGAAAATATCAAGACATTTTCTCTTACTCCCTCTGCTCTATGGGTTTTGTCAGGGATAGAGCCTATTTGGTCTTACTGTGCTATGTTTTGGATTTGTGGCCAAACTAGTGTTGATAACACCCTAATGGTTTGCTTACTGCTAAATATTTCTATGGCATCTCAGGGACTTTCCTGCTTCTCTCACTGCTGCATCAGTGAGTAGACTGGGGCGGAGCAAGAAGTTGGTAGGAGATAGAGCTGGAACAGACAACCCTAACTGATCCGTATAACAGCATGGTCAGCAAGAAAAGCTGGTGGCAGAAGAAGGAAGGGGAGGCTGGTCAGAGTTATGGCATTTGTCTTCCCAAGTCACCATTACATGTGATGGAGTCCTGCTCTTCTGGAGATGCCTGCTGGTGGGGCATGGTGAATGAACTTGCTTTCCTTCACTTGCATACACAGCTTTTGTTTTACCTATGGAAACTGTCTTTATCTCAACTCATAAGTTTTCTCACTTCTACCCTTTTGATTTGATTCCTCACCATGCTTGAGGGGAGTCAGTGCACATCTGTGTGGGGCTGAGCTGCCTTCTGGGGTTAACCTACACCACACCCTTCCCTCCTACCTGCTGGGAGGGGACACAGTCAGGAGACCTGACCCACATAGACTAATTCCATACCATACAACATTAAAATGTCAGGGGAAGGAGGAGGGGATGTTTGTGATTATGGCATTTTTCTTCCCAAGCAAACATTACCTTTGCTGAGGCCCTGTCTTCTAGGAAGTGCTAAACTTCCTGCTGATGGAAAGTGGTGAATACATTCCAGTTTCTGTTTTGCTTTCACGAGCAGCTTTTTTTTCCTTTATTAAACTGTTATTGTCTTTTTGGTTTCCTTCTGTTTCACCCCCTGTTGTGTGGGTGTTGTTGCTGGCTGGGCAGGCCCACCACCAAAACAGAACACACAAAGCTGTGAATAAACTTTCTCTTGTGTAAAATTTTGCCTTCCAACTTTCAAACAGGAAACCGCAATTTAAACTTTGTTCTGTAGTCTTGAATTGCATTGTTTATTGCACATTTACAGCTCTAGGTACAGTTGTTCCTTTGCTGGTTTTTTTTCCACATGTTGCAAATAGAGGCTGCTTCACTAAATCCCTCTTTCTTCTCCCCAAGAGACTTACAGCAGCTCAGAGCATGTGGAGAATGTTGTGAAACAGTCCAGGAACATTTTACTTATTCATAACCAGACTGGAGGAAGGGTTGTCTATTAAAGGGAGGAAAATATTGATTTCTATCGAAGTGTATACATGGAAATACCAGATAGATTTTTTTCATGTTTAAAATGTTCATATAACACTACTCATGTTTACAGCCGCAGGTGACCTAAAAGAGTGAAATGTAATGGTCTAGTTTATAAGTTTTCTTATATATTTTGAGATAAATAAAATTGATTAACACTTCTGATTTACACTTAGGTGAGGCATAGACAAAAATATGCCTACAGCCACTTTTTAGAAGTCAGACAGATGAAAAGTTGATATCTTATGTGAAATCATCACTGACTTTTTTCCTGTCTGTCTGAAAAGCAATTAAATTCTCTCATTTCTTGTACCTCTGATAATAAGTTTATTTAAAATATTTATATTTTTGTACTCTTTTATTACATTTTTAAGATATATCTGGTTCTGGTGAATTAAGTTCATTTTAATGGGGGGAAGAAAAAAAAAGTGGGTTTTTTTCCTATTGGGAAAAATGTAATAAAACAGAAAAAAAATTAATATTTTTCCCTTCTATTTTTACGTAATCTAATTTATCTTATTTGGTCTTTTTGTGCTTCTTTCCTTTCATTCTTATTTTTTTCTACTCAATATATTTATTCTAATTATTGAAGTACTCTAGGGTTTTGTAATTGAGTTGGCCATTGAAATGCTTAGACATTGTTCACCAGTTCAAAATTTTAAAAAATTGTTCATGACTTTGAAGGGAACCTGGTGTAAGAAATTAGCAATGTTAGCGTGTCTGATAATATTTCAATGTGGATGTAAAAAAAACCCATTCATTCATGTTCCTCCATATGGTGGGCCTCCCATATTATCTGTATCTATCTTTTCCTCTAACATTCTGTCCCTTACATTATAACTGTGTAAAAGATTTAGTAGTATTCTAGTTTTTGAGGGATTCGTATTTAGGAGAGCTATCCCTTTGTCCATTTCCTCCATCAGAAAAATTGTCAATTGTATGATCTGCCCCTCAAGTGCAAACAGTGGAATTGTACCAGCTATACAGACATGAGAGAGACCACACTATGTGAAAATTCTTTTTTTTTTTACTCAACAGCATATTGATCTTCAAGGAGAGTCAATTTGTGCCAGCTGTCATCTTTTCCTGTTGAAATTATTAGTTCTCACTGTACCTTGGGAACTGGTTTTTTTGGGTTGTCAGAATTTGTCTGCCACCTCTTGTAACCATCATAAATGTAACTTAGGTGAGAAGGAAGTCTAGAATCCCATAATCCACTCTCCAGAAGTTAGAAAGAACTTAGTTTTCATTATCTAAAATGAATCTAAAAGAAATTATCTCCTGAGAAGTTCAAGACATGTCGCATCTGTCTTTGCTAGGGTAAATTCAACAGGAATTTGTTAAAATAGTGTCTCAGCATCTTATGCAAGTTGAACTATTTTTAAAGGGGCTAGAAGATGGCAAATGGAATTTCTTACAGCTTCATTCACATTGTCAGCATTAACGCTAATGATAGAGTCAATACAGGGACAAATACCTCTTATAACACTTAACATTATTATTATTTTTAATCCAAATCAGCAGTCTCAGCCTAAATCTCAGTCCAATACTCATGAGACAGATATAGAAGGTATAGCAGAATAATAATAAAAATATTTAAAACGGTTGCCATCTTTTCCACTGTACCTGAACTTAGATGCTTTCAGATATCAATTTCAGGGCAATGATTAAGAATTAAAGTTCTGGTCACAAAAACCTCTTAGCATGCTTAACTGCTTGAAGAGATAAGTCTTTTTACACTATTGTTCACAAACCAAGATATTTATCTCAGATACTGAGTAGATAGTTCTGGAAAGAAACCCTGCATCAATATTAGTTAATATTGTTTTTCTTCAAGCAGTAATTTATTTCCTAAGGTGTGTAAGAATAATAATAATAAAAAGACTCAATTTGTGTCTGGACTGTAGTAGTGAAAAAACCCACATAGGACTACAAATTTGCTTTGCAAAGTACTCTTCAGCAGAGAAAAATCTGTTTTAGCCCTCTCTTGTCAGGATTTTCTGAGATCCAAAGAACCTAAAATAAAACCTCAGGCTTCATTTTTGGCAAGAACAAACTGTACCATGCTTTGTTTTCCGTCATACAAATTGATGTATTTGTCTTTTTATTGTTTTCAGGGATAAAGTACACTGCATCAAGCTTCAATTGCATTATACCAATTCATCCCTTAGATCACATTAAAAATAGTGATAGTTATTTGCATCAGGCTCTTTGGTTAAAACTTTCATGACCTTAATGAATAGTTTTATAAAAACTTGGCAAATTCCATTTGCCTTACTACAGAAAATAGAAACTCACTAGTAGTTTTTTTCGTGGATTGGATTTGGATGGGACTATTTTTTTCTAATATTGACTCTTCCCTGGAACCTAAAATTTCATAGGAATGAACTGTGTGATCATATATTTTCATGGTCAGATCACCTTTCTGGACAGCTACTCAATGCACCAGCATTCCTTCCCGGGATGTCTTTCCTTCTTTCCTACACACAGTGATCAGTGCCAGCAATTCCATTACACAACAGATCCCATCTTTTATGTAGTCTTCTTTTTTAGAATCATTCTCCAGTTAAGTTTGTTTTGTTGTTTTTCCACCCCTTACTTTTTTTGTGTGTGACTTTCCTGTCTCTTTGTGTCTGATATATTGATCTCTAGTCAGTCTCATTTTAGAGAATGACATTTTTTCCTGCCCTATGTCAGACAATCTGTAGATTTTCCATTAAAGTATTACTCTTTCCCCTTAGATTTTCAGTCTCAAAACTGATAGTACCTTTTGTTCTCTAAATGGCAACTGCATTAAGCAATAAATACAGAATTTTAAAACCAAAACCACAATGCTCCAAACTTTTACTAATATATAAAGTGCATTACACCTTAGGAGTACAAAAGATTTAGAACATGGAGGGAAGGAATTTACAGGTGAGATTTCCAACCACCTAAATCTTCAGAAGCTACTTCATGTCATTTGTATATTGCTGTTCTCCTGATACTTGGTGATTCCTCAATTTCACTGTATTCCTGATGTTTCTTGCCAAAAGCCTTCTCCACCCTTTGGCAACTTCAGTTATTTTACCTACAGCCAGACTCCTCTAGCACAGTGAATGATTTCCCTGTCCATTTCTGAGAACTCCCACGTCTGATAGGTAATGTCAGAAGTAAGGAAAAAAAATCCTGCCCTGTATTCTGTCAGGTCAGGGATTAAAAAAAAATAATTCTTACACTGTAGACAGACTAGCTTTCTTTCAAAAGACCTTCTTTAGCTCATAAGGAAATGATGGCAACCAACTTAAGATCCTGGCTATTTTGTTTTTCTACCTCAGCATGCTTGGCGAGTTCTTTACTTCTCCTTTGCTCTGCAGTTAGCCAGCCTGCCTCTGAGAAGACAGAAAGCAAATCTAGAGTAAACCTCAGAATATGTTGGATGTCCTCAACCAAGGTAAGACGACTAATTATTTACTTAACTATATGACACATCCTAGGTCACATGAACAGCACATGTTAATATGAGCAAGGAGGTCATTGATTACTCTTTTACCTCCTTAACCATTTTTAATTGATGGTTCTTTCCTTCTCTTGCCTGTCTGGGTTCTCCTACAAGAGTCTTCTAAAGACAAAATGTTAAATCTTTGCAAAATATTCATTACAATAAACACTCATTTTTTAATGACCTTATTAAACTCATAACATTTGTTAACTGGGAGTTTCATATAAACACCAAATGTTCTATAACAGATGCTAAAGCTTGAAAAAAAAAAAAGTTATGAAGCAGTGTTTCCATTAAACATGCACAGATACATTTTAGGGGGTTCTTTTCAGCTGTCATATTATGGAATTTAGCACATTAGCCTGAGTGCAACACTTTGTGTTTGGAGATGAATGCAACCAGAAGACTTGGAATGAATATAGGTATCTTGTGTAAAAGACAAAGGTTACAAATAAATATTTAAGGAAATAGAGATTTTACATATGTATTTTAAATTTCTGTAATTGAATGTAAAATCCAGGGCATGAAGTCAGGGTGAAAAGTGACTTTTATTTAAAGAAATGCATTTTACTAACTCATCTTTTCAAAAGACAAGAGAAAGACTGTTCATATCAGTGTTTCACATGAAATAATGTAATGTATATTATCTTCTTCTTCATGTCCTTGCTTAAGTAAGAGTATTAATAAAACAATGTAAGACTAGAATGAGCCCTTAACTCCTCATTTAACACTTATAAGAACTGTAGGCATTGTTTCTGATTTCTATACATCCAAATAAAGGTTCATTTAGTGACAGAAGATACTTCTGAAATTCATTAACATCTCTGAAATCTTGATAGATATTAACTTGAAAATGTCTACCAGCACATGCTATTCTATTTAGTTCCAGAAAAGAATCTGGCAGACTAAGGTAGGATTATTTTTTTAATGCACTAAACAAATTTGGATCCAGAAACAAATTTTGTAAATGGATTAAATGCTTACTCCCAGAAGCATGGTTTACTGGACTAAGTGTCAGGATTCCACATTTCTTAAACAAAAGCTTTGAGTCTTTCTCAGTCTCCTTATTTCTTCAGGCTAAATTTTGGAATCTGTCTCTCCAGCTGAGACCTTTGCCTGCATAGCATTCAAAATTGCTGACAATTTCTGATCCCTTTGGTTCTCACTCCTTTCCTCCCCTCAGCCCAAGTTTCCACAATGGCTTTTACCATGCCTATCTGCAGTCTTTGTTTGCTAAAGCAGTGGCAATTTAAATTGTTTGGGTAATTTTAGAGGATACCTCTGGAGACCAAGTATCTAAAACCCCATGGTATTTAGCTTTCTTTTTTTTTTTTTTTTGTGAAAGCCATCTGTTAGACAATAAAATACACTTCCTTATCTTTACTGTAAATTGCAGTTTCTCATTAGTGTGATTTTTAAAATTATTATTTTGAACATCAGTGTGCATATCTAGTAAAAAAAATTTGGATGCAATTTACTTTCCTTCACTTAAATGAGAACTTTAATGATCAAAACAAGTTAAATAGCAATATTGAAAATACTAGTTTGCCTATCTCTAAATACCATGAAGCTATAAGGGATTATTAAAGTTGTAATACATTTTTGTTGTTTGATTTTTATATTTGAAAAGTTCTAAACTAAAAGGATTTGGAGTAGCTGTAGAGTTTTGCTCAAGACAGTGAAATTCTTATTGAGATCTTTGGATTCATTAATCCATTTAAATCTGAAAAAATCATATTTCTTCAAAAGTGAGAAGAGGGAACCTTTACAAAGACAGAAATTACTTGAAATGAAAGAGAACTCTTTTATCTCCTGCCCAGGAGAGGCAAATAATGTTGAGAAGATTCAGTCTTTCATAAAAGAAAAAAATATGCTGCCACCAAAGGGGTAGTTAGTCTAGTTTGTCTTCCAGCCTTATTTAAAATGATAGCTGGCTGTAGTAGTATTGAAATGCGGACAAGAAGATTAGTTGGAATGGAAAAGTGACTATTAGGAGCTGATTTTCAAGCTTATTCATGTATGTAATGTAAAAGTGCTAATTTGATAATTTGTCTTTACTAAATTCTAAAACACAGTAGTTACAAAATGACAGGTTTTGATAGGTTATATATTCCCTCAGATCTTTAAGTGATGCTTCCACAGATGACAGAAGATTATCATTCATAAAAAATGATGTGGCAAATAAAAATGCTTGTAGATAGTTTAGGTTGGCTTCACATTCTCTGACAGACTAGGGAAACAGTCAAAATTCATACCTTTAAAACAATACCTTGGTCTAAACTAGGATATTTTTACCATCAGCCTCAGGATATTGTGTCTCTTGTGGTTTCTGGTACAAACAGTGGTCAATTCTTCTACAAGCAGTCTTAAATCAAAGGCAGACCAGCATAACCCATCCCTGAAATGTCAGAAGCAGAGGTTTTGAAGTGATAGGATAGGATATATATTACTAACAACAGAGACATGATCTGTGGGTAATGTTAATGGAACTACTTGTTGATGCTGAAGGCTATTCAGAAAGAGTACAAGGTTCTTGAACAAGTTCATGTAACACGAGAATTACAAAGTGAAACTTCTCAGACGTAGTAACACCAAACCCAGAGATATTTGAAAGAAAAAATGTAACATTTGTGATCAACAGAGTATGCATTATGACTGGATGCAAGTATGAGCAAACTATTAAAAATAAATATATCTTAATTAAATGAAGAATGGATGATAGATAGCACACAATCAGTCATCTTTGTGGTCCTGGAAGGTTATTCTATTCATTCAGAAGTTATTCTTTTCGATGTCCAATTAATTTTTCTCCTGTCAGTTATTGCTTTCACTTGCACATGAGGGAATTACAAACAAGAAACAGCAACACTATCAAGGATTATCTTTGTGCATTTCATCCAACATGAACATGGATTTATGGCATGTTGCTGTTAATTAATGTAATTTGCTGATAGCATGTATCACCATCATATTATGTGCTGTCAATATCATCCCAAGACCACCATTCTGTATTTTATGAAGCTATTTATTATTATTCTTGTTTAAGCAGTTTCCAAGAACCAACTGGGAGTCTTGCTAAAAGAATTACAATAGCAGCCAGTAGCTGTCAAGTACACACTCCCTGCAAAGAGCATCTTCATGGTACAAGATGCTAGAAAATTGCCTTCATCACAAACAGAAGGGTTCTTCTCTCTGTACCTAATCTGTTTTTTTTCTGATGTGGATAAATGTTTGGGTCATGGTTCTACAATCTCATATGAAGGCTCTCTCTGGTCACTAGAGGAGCATCTTTAATGAGCTGGAAATTGTTAAGTGTGCACTTGTTGGAAGTAATCATCCACTCAGAATCAATGCAAACATTGGTTTAAATTGCTGTGTTTCTTGAAAGAGACCAACAGTCAGGTAAGTTTACTGCTTGAAAAAAACTCTTCCTTTTGATTAACATATTCTGTAGATGTTCATGCTGGACTTTTAAGACAGAAATATTTGATCTTTCTATGACCTTAAAAGTACACAAAAAAAAACATAAAAGGAAACAAGAAGTTTCTATTCTTAAAATACAATGAGGATTACTAGTGGGAATATTGTTGTAGGCATTACAGGGGATGAAAAGAGAAGAGACTTGTTAAAAGTGAGGCTGAGGCCTGTTCATGGGATATAGTTTTATCACTGAAATGTTTTAGTAATGAAAACTAGAGAAGAACCACTACCCTTACCCACTCCTTTATACCATCAGTTCTGATTTGACTCTCTCCTGTAACATGAAATCTGTTATGCTCTGATCTCCTAACATTATAGACCTTTTAAAATTTACATTAGTTTCTTTTCATCCTTGTGCTCATCTCATGGAATTCCTAAGAACCAACTGAAAAGTTCGATAAAAGGGTTGTCAAAATTAGTTGTCACATATATTAACATCAAAAGTCATTTTAGTGGTATGATTTAATGACAGTGGTTGTTTAAATGTGTATCTGACTGTTATTGCTATCAGTGGCCACTCCCTTTTAGCTCAATATTTGTTGGGATTAATCTGTCTTTCTACAGAATAATCAGTGTTAGCTGAATTCCTCCACTTAATCCTTAATTATGAAGGAAGCAAGAGTGAACACAAAATAATACACTGTTTTGGGAAAACCTTTTAAAGGAGTAAAAAAGCATTAGAAAACTATTACATGTTGCTACTGTGTGAGACTGATGTAGTGAAACGTCCTATAAAGCTTTTAGATTAAACTTTTAGCCTGATTTACCTATGCATTGACATAGATGCTTGTTTGAAATTTCTCATTCAAGTGCTTTTAGTAGTAAATTTTTTCTCCTGTTACATGACAATAACATGTTAACACAAACATATCTCTAGGACATAATCTGTTCAGTCATAGACTCACAGAATAATTTTGATTGGCAGGGATCTCTGGAGATCCTTTAGTGTAATCCACTTGTTAAACCAAGGCCAAATTTAAAATTAAATCTAATTTTAAGTTAGATCAGATTTCTCAAGTCCTCCTTGAATCCTGTTTTGAGTAACTCCAAGGATGGAGACTCCACATTCACATGTGTCTTCATGGTATAGAAAAAGAGAATTTATTTTGTGTCTACACTTTCAGTGTAGACAGGAACTTAGTAAAGTCCAGTGAATTCACTGGCATGGCCACAATTCTCTGCTACTCTTATGAGATAGTAATCTTCTTGCATTACATTCTCATTACTATATAACAGAACAATGAGAAAGAGGAAGACAATAAATAATCAAACCCTACAAAATCTGATATGCTCAGAAACCACGATAATATATTATACTGTCAAGATTCTTATTGATCCACTTAAAGGGACATTGACCTTTAATATTAATATGCTTAGCTACAAATGTCATTGGAAAAGACTATAATACTTAATCTTCAGTGACATAAAATGTGCATGTCTACTGTGAACAAAGCTGTGGACTGTAGTGAAGAAATGTGGCCTTAATTGCATCATTGACTTATCAGGAGGCTCTCACCATTTGCTATTATGAAAAATGGAGATTAAGAGCATTACTAGGCCAAAAGGCTACTATCCTTCAAGGAAAGACATTACTGTGAAACAAAAAATAATTATTTTTGTTGCAGACAGGAAAGGTGGTTAAAATATACATGCTTATTACAAAAGATTAATATCAGTATGCTGTTGATATAAAATGAGAAGTATCAACACTATACAATAGTAAACAGAGAAGAGTTTATTGATTGGTTTATCTGCCTGGAATTTATATTTTTTTAGGATATAAAATATAAGGTTTAACCTTTATCTGTAGGCGATGTTGAACAGAAACTCCATTATCTATGCAACCACCCCTTTTTTCAGGAGTTAGGGCCCACCACAGGACACAGCTGCCCATGACCAACATTTTTTAGATTAAGGTAATGAAGCAGTTAGATGAAACGATAATGTGAGTTGAAATGCTGCACAGGTTACAATCAGGTGAAACTTCAGGACACTGCAGATTACTTTCCACTCGGTGAACTGGGCAGTTTAAAAGCTGGCATGTGAGACTTGTTGCAGGGCATGAGAAAGAGTTGGCTGTGAGATGGTTTCCATCTGACACATGTTGGATAATGCAAACTACTCAAGTTCAATGGAGTGGAAATGATGTTGATAGTCTGCATATATTTCAAAAGACAGCATCGATCATGTGCTCCATTGCTGAAAATTACCTTCAATGTGTCTTATTTCACAAAGCTACCAACAGAAATGTTTATGCACTTAGTCTGCAGCCATTGTTCTGAACCAATATGTTGTTATGACAGAGTAGGTCTTAGAATGGATTACACGGATATATCAAGTTTAAAGTAGCAAATATAATTTTCTCAAAGTAGTACCATGACTCATAGTCTGTTATATAATACAATACAGGACAGACCTGAACATAGTACAGGGAAAACTACAGAATCTAATGAACATTATTCCAAATGTTTCTGTCAGTCCTAATAAAGCAAACCATAGAGAGTTCTAGAAATCATTTAATGATTTAATGATCCCAGAAGCTCACAGCATGAGCTAATATAAATTGCTGTAGTGCTTTCATTCAACTTTTTAAAAACCTTGAAAAACCTCCATTAAATGTAATTTTTCAAATAATATAGTAAGAATGAAAATGATATTCATAAATATGTACAAGAACACATATTTATTGTAATGCTAATGTTAGCTATACAAAAATTAGTATTACTTTCACCTTGTAACAGACAAATTATGTTGTTAGGAAGACCTATTTGGCTATAAGAGAATTGTTAGAGACTATTATCCACTTATTAAATACACTGTGAAGTCTGAAGTATTCTCAAGAATTATTTCTTGTTTTCCCTGAAAGGATGTTTTCCCTTCAGGTTCGTAGTCACGGAAGTTAGCAATTTCCAGTCTAGGCATGGAAACTCTACCTACATCCTAGAGCCAGTGTTATACTTAAGATATACAATCAGTAACATTATTGCTAGAAGAGCAAATGCTCAGTTTTCTGACTGAGTTCATTAAGTTTCAGCACTCAACGTTTCTGAAAAGCCATTCTCTTTGTTGCATAACAGATACAGTAGGCACTGAGCTTTGGAACAGCTTTGAAAATTTTGGTCTCAAGTGTAACTTTATTCCATATATACAGTCATAAACTGTAATCTTTCATATTGTATCACCGATTCCTTCCCTGTCTATATACCATTGGACTTGTAGAGACCAAACTCTCTCAGAGCTGACTGAACATCCGGAATTGAAATACTGTGTTTCAGACATTATATCTACCCTAGAATTCAGTTGTCAGGGGATACACCTGTGAGGTATGGGAGGAGGGAGAGCAGATTCACTTATGTTCACTCCATTACTTCTCTGTCACTCAGGGCTTAGAGATGCTATGGAAAATAAATTGGTGTAGTAGCCTTGTTCTCACTTGTGCCCTGTGATAGGACAAGGGGCAATGGATGGAAGCTGGAGCTGAGGAGGTTCTACCTCAACATGAGGAGGACCTTCTTTACTGTGAGGGTCAGAGAACCTGGAATGGGCTGCCCAGAGAGTTTGTGGAGTCTCCTTCTCTGGAGATTTTCAAGACCCATCTGGATGCATTCCTGTGTGGTCTGTGCTATATTTATATATTATTATATTATATTATATATTTATTATATTATATTAATTATCCTACTCTGGCAAGTGGGTTGGACTCGAATACCTCCAACCCCTGACATCCTGTGATCCTGTAATATGATTATCATTGCTCTAGGACCAGATAAAGGATACTGGGAATGAGACATAGTGTTATTCTTCCTAAATATGCCTAACACTAGTTTGTGATGTGGCCTGTTTCAGTAGGAAAATTCTGTAATAACTTGTCTATGTGAGCAAGAAGTAAATTCCTACTTCCTTTGCAAAGCAAAGAGGAACCAGGAAAGGAGCTATACTTCAGAATATAACCCTCTCTGCCACCCTTGGTTTAAAAGCTTCCTTCTCTGGTTTTCACACTTCATTTTAGTGATTCCTTTCACTCCACAAAACTTCTGACAACTGACTACAGCTGTCATTTTTCACAGTGAAAGAGAATCATGCAGTCTGGGAGCACACTGTAATGACATACATGATCCACCTGGCAGCAGCCTAGAAAAGGTTAATGAAAACTCTAATTAACCTTGATGTCACCAAGAGAATTAGAAACAATTGCTTAACACACTACATCAGGGGCAGTCTCTGCAGGAGCTGTTGAGATTTTAAGCTATGGTGAATTGGTGCAATGATGTGAAAATAGTCTGCTAAGTAATGAAGGGAAGAAGAAAACCCAGAGAATCCATGAAAGTTAATAGGTAGAAATAGTCTCTTGTCACTTGACCTCTGGAACAAGACATTTGCTTTCATGATATCTATTGCATTTATTTCAGTAATCTTTCTGCTGTTGCAGAGAAGGAAAAAATTACTGATTGCCTTTCCAGAACTGTCAATGGTAGGGACATGTCCAGGGACATGTGTTCCTCTTTTCCAACACTGCCACAGGCAAGAACCTCCAGCAGAGGAATGAGCACACAGCACAGAGCAGCATCTCAAACTGCTACAGCTTGAGTATCAACATCTCCTGAGCACATGGTCTCTTCTGTGAAATCTTCAGCAGTTCAAGGACTGGCATTTCATTCCAGCCTTGCAACCATTTCTAGAACCATATTCTTAATGTCAACATATTTATTCCCTTTATTCCTTCTTACGTTATCTTCTTTTGATCTGTTCTTTAAACATTTTACAACTGGAGGAAACAAGCATGAACTTGCTAGTTTTAGAAGCTGTTGCTTGATGTTGTTGAGGGTGGAATTATAAACTATTGGTCTAGAATAAACTTCATGTATTGACAAGTCACATTTGTAGAAGTAATAAAAATTGAACTCAAATAACATCCAGTTAAAAAAGTTTTTTATTTGGATTTAGTCAGGCTACCTGAAAAATTTACAAGTTTATCTTTGAAGCAATTACCAGATAATTCACATAGCTCATTTCTCTTCTTTGTTCCTGAGTCTTCTATCTCTTGAAACATCTTTAATTAAAGCAAGTTAGCCAATCACATCTTTATCTAAAATCACTTCTACTTATCTTATTTTCTTCAGAGATGTCACACAATTCAAGATTGGACTCAGTAAATACACCTTTGACGTAGTAGAAGCTGTGCTTCTTTTTCACCTGTGCCCACTTTTGGAAAAATATCTGATCATGTTTTTAATGTACCAAAAGCTTAGTGAATCTAGGTTAAGTCCCAAGAGTCTGACAAGTATCAAGCTGCTTACTGAATTTTACAATTGATTGACTCAATAAGAATACAAAATACATTTGTGGGCATATGTAACTTCAGATGATGCTAACAGGAATGATAAAATTCCCATGCTCCTCCTCTTTTTCTCTTCCTCCTCTTGAGAGACAACTGGAGTAACAGTTGAACTGATCATCAATGATCTTAAAGGTCTCTTCCAACTAGAATGATTCTATGATTAAATCCAAATGCAAAATCAAGGATTAATTAGGCGTCATGTCTCTGAGATAGACATCAAAGAAGAAAGCTCTGAAATAAAAAAAGTGGGAGAAGGTATTAAATAATACCAAAAGAGAATTTAAGCTTTACACCACCTTTGGGAAGCAAGTGTAGATCTTACATCTTTGATAACCTTGAACGTCTAGAATTGATAACCTTGAACATCTAGAATTTCCTGTCTTGGCATCTCTGTGATGCTGATTTCCTTGCACATCACTATGTACAAGTGCAAGTGGGGAAAACAGCTGAGGTTGTTTACACACCTTGCTGTACAGATGTGCGGTCTGGCAGAGAGTAAAGGGAGTTGTAGCTCAGCAACTACAAAATGAGAAGACAGACAGGATAGCTGACCTTTTCCAGTTTGTGCTTCATTTCCATACTGGAGAAATAATTAAGATACTAAATGGAAAAAAAATTTAAAAATCTAAGTCCTTTTCCCAGGCCTTTAGGGTTACTTCAGTATGGTACCTTACCTAGTTCTGTATTATACAGCTAATAACTTCCATTTTCACCCAGAACAGATGATGAGGAGAATCATATTACATATAGAAATTGCAGGGCCTCAATGTGGACATTACATTTCTTGTAAGAAATCCATACAGCCTGCCATGGTACTGAACATTGTAGAAAGCCATATTTCCCAAACTGAAGAGAATCCTAAGAAGCTGATTTTATTAAATTTTCTGGTTTCTGCACAGTCTTGCTGAAATCTAAAAAAACCCCTGAACCCAAAACAGTAAACAACAAGAACTTTTTGGACAGATAGGGTACAGAATAAGAAGATGAAAAAGTATAAAGGTCAACACATCTTGATTTTTATCTGTAACACTGCTGATCAAAAAGAACCTCCATTAAGGACAGCCATTAGGGACGAGTTTTGAGTCTGTAATCTAAATACAAAACGCTTATGATCATGCATATTTATCACTGCTAATGAGACAGTAAGGCTGCTTTAAATGACATTCATTTTAAATGTCTTAAGTGTCATGAATTGCGTATCTTAAAGTCATAATTAGGATCTGTGATTAGCTGAGACATTTCAGAAGAGGTACTTGAGGAATCAGTAAAATAGAAAAGATATATATCAAGATTCAATGAATGAAACACCTTGTTTGCACTACAGACCTTACACATACAGTGGGATGGATGGAGTAGAAACGTTAATACTGAGTTGAATTTATAGCATGATTCCAAATGTCTCAAACATTGGAGCTTTAAAACAGTAGCTCTCAGTCTCTTTTTATGGTAACATATTTAAAATATAAAAGGAGAATATATAATCTTCCAAGCAAGGAAGAATGGCCTGTGAGCCCTTGGAGCATTCTCATAATATTTTAATGCAGCATCTATCTTGACATGAAGGTCCACACTTTAAAGTGCAATTACTATATTGGGAAGTGTTAAAAATAAAACAATTTAAAAATATATTTTTTATTATCTCAAAGTGTATCAGGATAAATGCATTCTGAAAAATTAAAAGGTCAAATTGGACTGTCTTGAACAGGACCAGGAGTTAAACATAGTAGAAGTCTTTTAGAACAGTAAGAATGGATATTATATACAGTCTTAGCAACAAATTAAACTTTTGAAAATATGTTTTAATTGTAATAATATGTTCCCTGATTATTATTTAATACACAAAAATACAGGATTTTGCATATACAGTATTGCTAAGAGTTTAAAGTATTACTATGCATATCAGCATGCAACTAGCCACATTTGCAGGCTTAAATTTAAAATATTCCTCAATGACAAAAATATGGTTAATTCTTAACTGCATAAGAATCTAGTAAAAATTTTGCTGTCCTTTTGTATTTTCTTTCTTATGTGATGGGTTTTACTTTTCAAAAATTTAGGAATCTACTAATCCATTTAATCTTTCATTTTCAGTAGAAACTTTTATCATGACTGCTCTGAGAAATCAAAATTTTATTTAATAATTGAGAGTAAAATAACCCAAACTAATATTTACTTATAAGGAAAATAATAATTTGTGGTGAATTCTGTGTTGTTTTGTATAATCTAAAAGTGAAATAATGCAAGAATGTTTGGAGATCAGGAAAAAAAGAACCACCTAAAATTAAGACACTTATCGTCCTTCATCTTCATAAGTTTCCATTGATCACTGTGCAATATAATCTCCTAATATACTGTTGATAGCAATAAATATAGTAGGGATGTGCACTTCTTAGTTCTTCCAAAGCTACCTAATTTCTGGGTTTGTATTGATTGTGGGAAATGTTACACTTTTGCTTACTGAAATTATATATATATATATATATATATATATATATATAATGTCATCTTAATTGAAGCTGGCAACATGTATAGATTAAGATGCTTTAAGGCCTTTATATAAGACAACATTTTAAGCAAAATTTATCAAAGAAAACTCTGAGGATTTCAGTTTAATTGAGAGCACACTTGCCCACCATAGAGACATTCAGATGTTTCCAGACAAGCAACTTTATGGCAGAAACCTAGTAGATATGTGCTTTTCTTCTGCCTCCCTTGGGAAAAAAAAAAATAATAAAAAATTACCATTCCCTTAATTGTATTTCATTTGTTCTGAATGGAATAAAGGCAGAGTTATTGTAGGTTGGGAAAACAATGGGACATGAAACACATGAAAGTTTAAGCATGTTTGGAAAAAGAAAACATCCGAGTTTGGCTGGCTTACAGGATTTAAAATAAATTAAAAGCAAAAAGTATTTTAAACTATGATTTAAAACACTAATACCATTCTGGAGTAATCTGAGAGATGGAGCAGATTCTTCCATCCTTGCATGCTTACAGAATCCCTTTTGGGGCATTTTTAGCTATGTGAAATACACCAGAGATCAGAGAAGAAAGGAACCAAAACATACCATATGAATATATTTGGGATTAACTGTCATTCTTCCAGCTTAAAATAGAAATCTCAACAGATAGCTCCAAATGTATGGTTATGTAATACAGCCTGGCAGAGCAGGCTAACAGCAGCAGAATGAATTAAGTCCATAGAATTTGCCTTGTCTCCTGAAATGAATAGTGAAGTCAAGATAAAATATGGACATGAAAGTGAGTAGCACAATGAATTTCACAAAGGATATGAAAGTTTCCAGCTGATTAACCCCTGCTTCCCTTCTGGAAGATAAGAGATTAATTATTCCAAAATACCAACTCCTATAACTGGGATTGGCAGTTCTGAGCCTATTACACAAAATTAGGAATAAATGGCCTGTGTCCTGGATTGAGTTTGAGTTAATTACCACAAACCACTGCTGGTCCAAGCAGTGGGGAGGGGCCACACTGGGATAAACAACCCAACCAGCCAGTGGGGTAGTTGATATCATGCTGATGTCATGTCCCTCATATAAGGGGAGGGGCTGTCTTAGGGCAGGGGTGTTTGTTTTCACCTTGTTCCAGCGTGTGGATTGGGTTTGCGGCTGGAGCAGGGAACGTGGTGTCTCGGGTGCAGGTAGAGCTTTGTGGTTTCTATCACTTTGTCTATTGTTTTATTAGTACTATCACTAATCTTTTTGTTGTTGTTGTGTTTTATGATACTGTCCTTATCTCAACCCCTGGGGTCTCACATTTTCCTTTTCCCAATTCTTCTCATCCCTAAGGAGGGTGGTGGGAGGGGAGCTGTGGGTTAGCTGCCAACAGAGGTTAAACTGCCACAGTCTGCATATGAGTATTATAAGAGCAATAGAACTAAATTTCAGAATTATATCATCTGAATGACAAGTAAGACTGTATAGGTCCTATCGTAAAATTGAGTAAAGACAACATCTGTTGAAGCAACCTGGTTGTTGAAAGTGTCCACTCACTCCCTTACAAATCAGGTGTGTGGAGAAGCTTTGCATACTTCTGATTGCATATTTGCATCTAGAGGTTTTGTAGTTATATTTTTTCTGCTTGTTGGAGGTTGTTGCTGGTTTAGACTACAGCAAAGTGAATTCATTGAAGGTCTATGTACATGTATGTATACATACATTTAGACCTTCCATTTTACTCTAATGGTCTGGCTTGCAAAGGTTTAAACATAAATTAAAAAAAAAAAAAAAGTAGATTTCATTTGTCCAGTTTAATGCATTCCTAGGATACAGAATTTATCAGAGAAGCCCTTAGTACTGAGTTATAGACCAAAGGTCTTGTTCTAGTGGTAGGAAATTCTGGCTGTGAGAAGCTATAAGAGATAGCCCGTCTTCTCAATATGTAGCTTTCCTAACTAGAAAGACTGAGCATTACTTAAAATTAAAAAGAGAAACTAGCATTTGTTCAGCACAGGCTCAGTGGGATAACCTTGTATCAAGTGAGGATAAGTCTTTTTGGAGAGGTCCACTTGACTGATACAGAAATATTTCTGTTCCCATATGAGAATAATTTATTTCAGGAACATTCATATAAACAATGTTTTGTACTTCTTGTCTTACACCATCTTATTTTGTTGTAATTATTGAAATCTTCTTAACTGATTAGTTCATTTTGTGCCCTTTTACTTAATCACCCATGTTAATGAATCAGCATCTTATTTGATATAGAGAAAGCCAGTTATAACCTGAAGTCAAAATTCAATTTTTCTGAATGTTGTCTTTAAGTCATTTGAGTGGAATGATGTTTTTCATTATCCTCTCTGGACAATAAGAAGCATCCTTATGAGAGTATTTCTTTCAGGGTGATGTCTTCATCTTTAACTTGTTTGACACTAAGTCACAGTACATACAACTTCTAAAAGAGGAAAAAAAATGTTCTGTTAGGCCACACAGACTATAAAGGACAGCAGTGAGGATGCATTTTATGGCTAATTGTTGGATGTAAACTCTCCTTCTGAAAAGTGTTGGAAGAATATATTAAGATTAGTCAGTTATCTTTTTTAAAAAAAAACCCACAGAGGGCAGTGAGAATTTTTCTGTAATTAAGGCTATCTCATGTCTTACATATGTATTAAATGGTAAGAAAGAAAAATCAAGTATATGCTGGTGCATATAAATCCTGAGCCTGGAGTTTTTAGTTGGACTTGCATTTTGAACTGTTTTTTAAAGGGCGACCTAGTCATTAGGCTTCCCACACACATGTTGCTGGCAAAGCCCTCATTAAAACCTTAGTGGCATTTTAAATTTGCTCCAATGGTAATACACCCAAATTATCATCCTCTTGTATCCACTTCAGTGAACGTTACCTTGGCTTTCTCTTTTAACTAAAATGGGAATTTTAGTGGAGAAAACAAAGCTTCATGAACATGGGCTAATTTGGTTTCATCAGTTAGATTATTCCCAGCATCTGATTACTGAACAAGACAGAAAATTAATGAAATATATATGTATATAAAGTCTTGCCTACTGTGCAGCACCCCAGTCTTCTCAGCCTGCTTCCTTTTTCTGATTTGTTTTTCCACTCTAGGTTGCAACTCCACAGCTCTGAAGGCTGAGTGCTTTAAGAGTGTGGCCCCTAGCACCCTGTTAATGTTTATCAACAGAAAAGTAGCTGCTGATAGCTTGGTGATGAGTTTTTATTGAGCCCAAGTGCTCTGTCCTTCAGAGGAGCCACGAGCATGACACTTGCTGCCCTGTGACCTCAGTTCTAACACAGTCGCAGTGAGCAGCAGTTCAGCGCCATGTGCAGATTTCAGTATTGTGATTATCGATTTCTGGAGTCCTTTAACAAGCAACTTGTGCTAAAATACAATTAAGAATCAGAAGGTTAACTTGATGGACTGCAGGGGTTAGTGCTATGCAGGTTTAACCTAACTTGATGGTCCTTTCTGTCCTTTCATAATTTCCACAGCCACTCAGGGAAAAAAAAAAGAGTTGTTCAGATGTTTATGAACAGTAAATAGAGGATTTTGTACAATAGGATCTTATGTAAACACAATGGTGCTAGTACCTGGTATTTCCTCCTGCAACCAGAGCAAACACAAGGTGATGACTGCTGTCTGTTATTTCTGGGTCTGGGAAGGAACCCAGAACCTATAATACTTCCATAACATTTTCAAAGGGCCAATGATATACCCTAGCTCTGACTTTTTTTTTTTTGCATGTTTTTTACCATGGCAGATAGTGACTGATGAATGAATGAGGGATACTGAAAGAACCTTGAGGTATCACACTTTATTTTATTAAATGAGGTTTTTTCCCTGTTTCTCAGGAAGTGTTATGGCTATTTACACCCTGAGCATTGCATTTCAGATTATATATACATCGTGATACATACGAGATGTTAATTAAGTTTTTATGTTGCATTCTATAGTTACAAAGGATGACACAATAAAAAAGAAATATCTATATGGGCTCACGCTTTGCCACACTGTGATTAAACTGGTGCTTACACACCATTTCAATGCAAGCAGTACAAACGAATTCATGTAAAAGGGTGTTTGAGCAGACCGAGATCAACAAGTAACAGCTGTTACTACTTTCAGATATGTCCACAGGATTAATTATTTTTCTGATGTAACTTTAAGTCAATAGGTCTATGTTAGCTGGTAGGATATGCCATTTGCATAGGTATCTTTCATGCTACTACACAGAACACCTTGAAATCAAGCACTTGATGGTCTTTGCATCCTTTCAACCTTTTAAATATAGTATAAATAAGGTTTTTGTGAGTTACTTAATATGGCATATAAATGTGTAAAATTTGTAGTGTGTGTATGTATGTTCCCATACAATAAATATAGTACATCATGTGTATACAGGGCTCTAAAAAGGAGTTATCTGCAGACCCTATTTGACCTGCATGACAGAGGTAAAAGAAAGGATGAAGCCCAAGTCCAAAGCTTAGAATACATATCTTGGGGTTTGGCAGCTATTACTCATAAGCCAAACATAGGTATTGGAATATTGATGTACAGTTTGTCAATCATTCTTTAATAAAGAAAAATCACAAAATGCTAAAATTGCAAAGCAGTTTATGTGCATTATGTAAAATGTGTTATTTGCTTGTCTGTTAGAAAAAAAAGACATAATTTTGGTCTGACAGTCATCTATACCTGTTATTATCTATTAACAACTTTCCACCTCTGGAGAAACATGAGCAGAAATTGCAGATGACAGTCAACTGCCTTGTTGTTCTATCAAGACAGAAAGATTATTCAGTCCTACTTCTACTAGGAGTTCTCCCTGTCCCATCAAAATTTGGTCATTACCAAGAATATAGAAGAATAAAAATAGTGACACTTCCACAATAATGTGTTTGGGGTTTTGTTTTGTTTTGTTTTGTTTTGTTTTTTCTGCTTGAATGGGAGATAGATTAATATTTTTAATTATTTGCTTATTAATACTTAATTATTAATAATTATTATTAATATGCAAATAATTAATTAATCAGTAATCTGAGTTTGAACTCAAAAAGCCAGATCGAGTTAATCTGTCATGTTAAAAATGTTGTGGGATTAATTGCAAATATTTCAGCACTCACATTTGAAAAACCTGACAGTGCTCCAGACCTTACTAGTGCTGATTCCTATCTTACTAGCCCTTACAGAAAATTGCTACTTTCTATCACATATAGAAGCTCTGTTTCCTACCACAAATTCCAAGTGAAGCTGGAGCTTCATTTGTGATGTTCTGATGCCTCACCAGTAAGACTAGCCCCTTTGGTACTGAATGAATGACTGATTTAAGCACTTTAAGACCTATTACAAACCTTCACTATATAATTATTTGCTTATATGTTGTTCTAGGAATTTCTAGAGCTTTATTTATTTCTGTACCTGACTGCATTTGGTAGAATTATTTATTATCCTCTCAAGAAGAAAGCATCCTAATGTTGTTGTTGTTGAATATTAAGCTGAAGACAACCACATCCACACAATGTGGTACTTGAACCAAGAGCTGCTTCTTAGTGCTCTGTATGCATCTGATATACTTGCAGATGTTTCACTGTAAAAGAAATTCATCGTGCTTGGAAATACCTGTTGTGAACTGTGAATTCAGAACAGATTGTGTTGCAGCTATAAAAACACGGCCTTTTTTTTTCTTCACAGTAGGTTTAATTTTTAATTTTGGCTATGCCTTAAGCTTTGCCAACATTCTTCCTTTACTAACAGGTAATGATTTAAATTATCCTGTTGGATAACTTGCTTGGAATTCTTAATATCTCTTTTTGTCCACTCATATAATGATGTTATTATCTAGAGTTTAACAGAACATTGCAACATTTAATTAAAACTGTGCAGAACAATTACTATTTTGATTAGACCTGGTTTGGAACCATCCAATTTGTCGACATGAACTCAGCATGTCTTACTTTCTACTAAGAACCTTCGTTAAGATCACATCTGTTTCTCTTGACTCTTATAATCAAAAATGACCTTGTGTTTACTCTGGTTTACAACCATAAAAATCTCTCGGCGAAAGGGCCCTTCAATTCTGTTTACAATTACATCCTTTGGCTCCTGGGTATTTCCATACTAGGGTATATGGATCACTTTAAATCAATATACAGTTCATCCCCTGAACTGAAACTCACTGTAGCTACTGAAGTTATCTTGCTTCTCATGTCTGACATAAGGAAATTTTAGGAGACTAATACTAAAGCTTAAACTTTATCCTACATTTTTGTGAGAGTGTCAAGACATAAAGAACTATGGGACTAAAATATCCTGCTGTTGTATCATATAAATCTCTTCTGTTAGCCTTTAAAGGTTACAAATTGCATAAAATGTAATATAAGCATCACTGGTGTTATTAATATATTCTGGAATGTGTATGAAGAGAAAACTTTACACTCATTCTATTCAAATTTTATACACAAATAACTCAACTCAAGCTGTTTAGGAAAATAGAGGGGGAAAACAAAACCACACAGAGCAGCCTGGAAACTGCTTTAAAAAATCCTCACAGTTCTGATTCTCATCATGTCCTTTTAGTATGAAAAGCTGCAGGAAATCACCTTTTCTTCTCCACCATCTTAATTGTCTACCCTGGCATCCCTGAATTCACCAATCATTTACAAATCATTCCTTGTAGTGGTGATTGTGGATGATCACTGTCCTGCTATGCTTTTGTACAGGTCCCAGCAGAAGTAAAATGAGTCCCATGCTAAGAGATTCAGGTTTCTATTATTTATGCCAGCAATCTGAAAAGTTAAGAGTGGTTGGATTTAGGACCATTCTCTTCTACCTCAGGTTTCAAAATGGAAATGTGTTGCATTAATTGGTGATTACTCAGGCTTGAACAAAAAGAACCTGGTATGAAATGACTTCATCATTGCTGCCTTACTCATTTTATCTTTGTGTAGTTACAGAACTTTATTAAACATCCCTCTGTGCATAATATTCTTATTTGATCCCAGGCTAACAAGCCTGAACTATCAGTAGTATTTTTCTGAGCTGATTGGGAAGTTAATTCCCTGGTAGCACAGATGTAAATAAATTATTGTGATCATACATTATTTAATAGATTGTTGTGGTTTTCAGGTGTGACTTTCCAGTTTATCTGCTTTGTCAGGAGGTATTAGTGTCTTGTCAGGCTATATGACAGCAGATCACATAAAATATATCTGGAATTAATGTGCCACTACATGAATGGGGTATCTATGCAACATCTATATTTAATTTGTGAGATTTTTACTAAGGAAATAGAAGGAAAATGCAAACGTGAAGTCTGGAAGCAAGGCTTGCTGAAACACATCAGAAATCATATACTCTTTTTGGCTACAATGAATTGGGGCACTTTCAAAATCTCCACCTGATTTTTTTAAATAAAATTCAGTACAAAAAAAAAATCAAAATATTGTATTTTAAATGGAAAATTAAATAATAATAAAATGACAGATTAATGTCTTCAAACTTAAGATTTGGACATATTCTATGTGAGACTTCATAATGAATTATGCTTTGAATAGGGCATTAGCGGAGCTGGTAAACAGCCCTTTGCCTCAGAAAGGATATGTATTTTACAAAGACTAGGAAGAAATAAGTATTATTCAGAATCCATGGCAGAAAAAATAAAATTCCTCTTTTTAAGCTTCTATTTCTACTGAGTAGAACTCTTTTATGATGAAGTCTAATTTATTAAGGTCATTATTAACTGTGTCTTGCTTAATGACCCAAATCTCATCACTGCTGCTACATCTTTTCTTAGGTGGAATCCAACAGAGTGAGAAAGTAAGCAAGCAATAATGGTTTTTGCAAGGGCAGAGTAGAGGAGATGTTGCCAGGGAGACAGAGTAGGAAGTGTGAGGATGTTTACTTGGGAGTGCGGGGATTGCTGTATAGATGTAGGCTGGAGACCTTAACCACTGCAGCCAAAACTAGTCAGTGAAAGTGAACCTGCAGTTTTGTGGGGTTTTTTTGATAATTTCAGGATTCCGTGAAGCACAATGTAGCAAAGCTGAAAAGTGATATATGGGAGTCTGCTTTTTTTATTTTTTTTTTTCTCCAAGATTCAGTAAGATAGAAAATTTGTCATGTTTCTGGTCATTGTTCACGTAGCAACAGATTTTCGGTAACAATTCTGTGTGATGTGTGAAAGGGTTGTTCAGGTAGAAAAGGATGGGGAAAATAATATTTTATAAAAATAAATTATTTTAAAGCAAACAAATTGTACTGTGCAATATTGACAATTAAATGACTCTGAAGAGTTTAGGGAGTGTTTATTTACTCTATGGAGTAAACTTTGAGGATAACACAAGGTAGCTTTCCTGTAATGAAACTTGCTCCTGATACTCAACCGAAGAGGTCTTTACAGGCTTATAACTAGACATGCATTAAATGAATTAAATGAACATACACCTCTATGTTCTGAAGGGACACAACAGAAAAAATGACTAAATGTTTCTATTGCTAGATGACTTGTAAATCTAATATTGTTCATAAAGCCTGGTTAACTGTAGAGACGTTGTGTTGATTTTCAACTAGGTAATAAAATTTGAGAACACTTTTTTTTTTCCTTTATTTTTCAATACCAAAATATTTTTTTTTAAGCTGAATTTCAGCTGAACAGATGGTGCACACTGAAAAATAATGTACAAGTGAATCACTGGCTTAAGACTTGTGATTACAAGAGCCAGGGACAGTTCCTCTGCTGCAGGTCCATACAAGGTAGATGCCTAGGTAGGTACGTGGTTTGAGAGGTACAATTGCTGAGTGTCTCTGGGGTTTAGCAGCGCTGCATAGAACCATGTCACTGTTTGTGAATCCAATAACAATACCATGGCAGGGACTTTATTTGACCTGGTTACAGAAAGTGTTAGGCAACTTGTCAGAGTTCATCTTTTTTCATTATTTTGATGTCATAAAAGTCATCCTTTCATCCATTAGAGATTCCCAGTAGATTTGGATGAGGAGAAAGAGTCATTTTTTCAGATCTGTCATCATCCTAGTTCCTCTGAGCAGATGCCAGTATATCGGACTCTGAACACATTAAATAATGCTGGAGTTCTTTGACAATGCAGCTTCATATTTGGGGATATCTGGATGGCACAACACAATTGTATTGAGTGAAAGCAAAAATCGAATGTCTTTCTTCAGTGAAACTAGCATGGAAGGCTTTATTTTAAGAAAACCCCATGAGGAGGATTTTGATTATTGAGTTATAACAGAGTTTTCAACTCTTACATTTTTATCGAGTATTTGAGTTTACTGAGATTTATATTTGTCTATCTGCTCCAGCTGCTGAAATTGGATTCTTTTCTGAGAAGGTATGATTTCTTTTTTCGAAATGCAACTACTTGATGACTGCTTGATTCAGGAAGCAGCTTGACTAAAGATAAATAATCAGTACCTATGGGAAAACAAAAACAATCCAAATGACTTATTCACTATATCTCAGAATAATAAATATACACTTTGTGAAAACTAATTTACTCATATTTTATAAATGTTTATGAGGAAGAATAAGAGAGAAACGATGTTCCAAATTTAAAGTTGACAGCTGAATAGTTTTTTCTAAAACAGCTATAACTTAACTTGACTAACATGGTAGAGAAAGCATGATAAACGTGCCCATATGCTGGTTTAAGACAGCAGTGAATTTAACATAGATTGCTAAATTGGAAACATACATTTTGTAGCTTGCTCTTTATTGTATAGGTAGAAAATGCAAACAATTCTTTTCACTCTACCTAAACTTCTGAAATCTTAGGAAATTTTAGGCCATTACAGGAGAACCATTGGCTCTCCTCATATCCCCATCACTACTGGGCCTGGGCACTTTCCAGCTTGAGAGTTGTGACTGCTTACAGGGCTACCAGAGTCACCACAGGGTGCAGAGAAAAACACTGTGGGATTGCACAGTCCCCTTATGGGATGTGTAGGAACCAAAGGTGGGGAAAGGGAGGGATCAAAGTGGCTTGGGGAGAAACAAGTGTGGGAAAACCAAGGCTATGGGGACAACAGGCCACCTGTGAACAGGTTGCAGGGCAGTGTGCATGTCTAGCTGTGCTCTGCCCTGAGTCACCCTTGTCTGTCCTGCCTGCCCAGTAATCTGTAACTCTTCCCAGGGCTCTATTCCATCTTCATGTGCAGCTACGTGACAAGCAGAGTCAGAGCACAGGTCACATGGGTCCCTGGGTGTGTGGTGCCAGTAAAGGAGGGGGTGACCTTTTGCAGGTCACGGTGTGATCACTGCAAGTCCCATGCTGGACAAATCAGCACATAGGTGACATGGTCTGTGAGCTGTGGTTGTTTATGGATGGTGCTCTGGGAATGAGGCTACTGCTGGAACAACCAGATTGTCCAGGTCATCTGCTATTGAGACCATGAAGTCCTGGTGTTGACTGAGAGACCCGTGTATTTGAGAGATGGTCTGTATCAGCAGCTGGAGCTGCTTGTGGTCTCAGGGTCTCATAGGCCCAGGTGCCAGCAACTGGGGAGACTGGGATTCAGGGGCAGCTTCTGGTTAGCCTGCTGCAGTGTCTGACCCCAGCTACTGAAGCCATCCACGCTGAACATATGTCTGTATGTATTTCCCAACAATGGACCTTCAGCCTGATGGGCCAAAAGAGGATGCAGAATGAGGCCTTTGGTACTGTGTGCATCAGTGCTGTGCTGCTTTTGGTCTCAATTTGTGTGTCTGGTCATGTGTGCATATATGAATAAAGTGTATATATATGTTTGTGTGCTCTTTGTATAAATGCTTCTCCTTGGCAATGGATGGATCTGGGGACACGAAGCTGCAGCAGCCTCACCTCCATTAGACCATCAGACTAGCAATCCCGAACAGTATCCAGCTCCCTTTTTTGCCCTTGAAAAATCACAACCCATTGTGTTGCTTGATTTGGTTAGATTTTAGTTCCAGAAATAAACAGAATTGTGAAAGAAGGCATAATTCCAACTTTGCAAAAATTCTGGCAACAGGTAGCATCTGTAGTTTAAAAACAGTCCTGAAATGTTCAGGCTGGTTACCAGTGATGTGCAGGCTTGTACCAGGCCTCAGGCAAACTGCTACTGCTTAGTCAGAAAAGGTTTTTTCTGGATGAAAGCAAAATTAGTTTTTAATATTTTTTCACACATTAGGAAAACTGAAAGGGAGGAGGTAGGGAATGGTAGTAGGAGGTAGTATTTCATTCACTTTGCAAGCTGTGTAATCATCTAATCAGATGTGTAGTTGATCATCATGTTTTTGTCATATTTTTGGTCTGAATACCCTGAAATTAATTCAAAATATTCTGATAAAGAGCCTTAAATGCAGCACTTTACATTAAAATCATTTTCATAATAGTCTCAAAATCTGTCTCAGTCACAGAGCAAGACATCCATTAAGCTGATTAACCTGGACTGAGCTTGCCCCTATGCAGCACTGAAGTGTTCCTAAGGTTACCCATGCTTCTGGAAGTCCTGGATCATTCAAACGTGGGAAATTCAGGTAAGACACATCTTTCAGAGCAATTTTGCCAGTTAAAACTGTCATTGATAACATACTTCAGCTAATAGTGAGACAGGTGGATGGAAGAAAACATACCAGGTGGGTTACTGACGGTAGAAGAAATTAATACTTTATAGAATACTGGGAAGTAGGACAAATTCTGGGCTCTCAAAATAATAGAGCTTATGAAAAGCAATATAATTCTCACTTAGTCCTGGTGACAATTTGGTTTGAATGTGCATCCAGTCATATTGTCTAAAGCTCAGGACAAGTGCGTGGGGGTGTACAAAGCCATTAAGATGTGATATACACAAATGGTGTTACACAATGCTTAGGAATGATGGTGTTGCTTAGAAACAGAGCCCTCTTGTGATGTTGCTGTTCATAAGTAGAATTCATCAGACATGTAGTTAGTCAGTAACTACCTTACCAGAAAGTGAAAACAGCTGTAATGTGTTCAAACTGCTGCTTAACTACAAGCACTAGGTAGCATCAGAAGAAACAAAAACTACTACAAAAACTAGTAAGATAGAAATCTATTATAAACAGTTATCACAGTGCAAATAAATCCATTAGACATTATAATAGAAGGTGTAATTGCATTAATTGAGATGCAGACACTATTGAAGATTACCTTTTCTCTTCCTGACTTCCCAATTCAGAGCGTTGCTTTCCATACTGAAATAGCAATTGAAATGGACACTGTTTGGAGTTATGATGTTTGTCTTCCCAAGTAACTACTCCAGTGATGGGAGCCCTGCTTTCTGGAGAGGGCTGAACACCTGCCTGCCCGTGGGTTTTCTCACTTTTACTCTTCCCATTCTGTCCCTCATCCCACTGCATGGGAGCCAGCAAGCAGCTGTGAGGGGCTTAGTTGCTTGCTGGGTTAAACTATGGCAGTTTTGCTCCTCAGTCCAAACGCAGATGCTGCTAAACAGATTAGTCTTTTCACTTTCTCCTCCTCAGGCTAATATTTCTTGATTACTTAAAACTCAGGAAACAATCCTGGCATTGAATTGCACAGTTAAGTCATATGTCAAGGTAGCATAAATTGTAATACTGTCTCTCAGCTCATTACATGTTAAATTACAGGCACTCATGGCGTGGGCTTCGTGCTGGCATTTGATGACAACAGAGACCCTGGTTGCAGTCTAGGTTAGGTAAGAGCTGGACAGTTGGTATATTAATCAAGTGAACAATTTCAGCTTCACAGAATAGTAGCATCAGATGGTCTGAATTGGCTTGGTCAGTGGAGCTCTGTCATCTTACTCTAAGGCCATGGCGCCTAATTTTTTTAACCTGAATTGTTAGCTGAGACAGCCAAATTGTGAAGTTACATGGGGAAGATATATTCTTTTAGTGCCAGATACCTGCGGTTGACTTCAACTGATGACACAATTTTTGCTTTGTTCTCAAATGCCAGGATCCCTGTGCTGGGAAAGCCTGATTTGTCTTGGAATATTACATTATCTATCATATGTTTCTGGTATAAGCATAAAATGCTTTTGGCTAGAGATTGTCCTCGTGGTAGATACCTGAAGGAGCAATGGTGTGCCCTTGTTCCTTTCTGCCTCTATTGATACCTTAATTGTTATTAACCATGGTTTACAAAAAACTAGTTTCTCTGTGGCCCAAGCTTCTACACATCCAAACCAGTAGATGCTCACCCCATTTCCTAGTAATAATTCTGTATGAAGCCAGAAGCTTTAAATTGGAAGATAATTCAACAGGGAACAGAGAGATCTGTTGCACCCACCCTGGCACACATCATAATGCTTCTTCCCAGGCAGAATTGCACTGCCTGGAAGTGTTCAGGCCACATAATGGATTTGGAAGTTTGCAGATCTCCTATAAAGGAGGGGAAATGGTAAACTTATGTGCCAAGCAACTGCAAGGTTTGTGCATTTCTTTCCTGCTGCATGTGGAAAAAGTCAGCAACCAAACCAGACTCTGGCACTTGAATTTGCTGTGTGAGAGCTCAGGTCCTGAGGTCTCTCCCTAGACACTCTGCAAATGTCTGGAAACTGCATTAAAGCTCTTTGTTATTGGTCATTCTATAAAGAAATAGATACTTTTCTTTTTTTGTCTTCTTTATTTAATAAAACAAACCTGCAATGATGAATACCATTTTCCCCATTTTCTGACACTGGGTGTCATGAAAATTTAACTCTCCCAGTGACAGGCATGTCCAGTAGAGATGCTAGACCGATTTTTATTATTTTTAATATCAAGTACAAAGTCTGATTTTTACTTTTAAAATAGAAGGCTATTGTGCCAGATATCTCTTTGGGGAAGCAGACTGTATTATGCTACTAGAGTCACAACACAACATGATAAAAAGGCATGTGATAAAGTAAAGAAACCTTGCCATCGGTTTATTTTGTAAACATTATAAACTGATATTTCATTTTACACAGATAAATTTCAGATTTTAATGGAAATTAAAATGACAGAAGCCCTATCACTGTGATTGAGATCCAAATATATTAATGCCAGTAAATAATGTTATTTTGGGGTATTCTGCCTAAAAATGTTCCTCATGATGACTGTGATTGAGGATATGGTCATCGAAGACTGGAGAGGAGCTGTGGTATAACTGGAAACAGACCAGTTTTAATTTCATGGGAGCAAGAAATTATTCTTAGGAAGTGATAAAAATGATCCACAGATACATATGTTAGCCTAAACTATATCAATGATCGACTTTTACATAGCTGATAGACTTTTAAATCAGGATGTTTTCCTATGATCTGTTATTTCCCAAACACAATATACAGATTATAACAAACTTCTTTAAAAGTATTTATTTACAGGTCTTCACTGTTCTAGATGTAATCGAAATGCAGACGTCCTATATTTATGGACTGTATTAATGACTAGCCATGGGGAAACTATGCTCTAGAATACTGATATACAAAGAAAACCAACCTGGTAATATTAACATCATAATAATAAGGTAGTAAACTGTGCCTCCTGGCACTACTTTGGTTTACAACACAAAACACAATTACTATCTCAGGGCACAGCTACAAATCTGATATTCTCCAAGTCCGTGAAGTATTTCATTACCTTTTATAAACATGAATAAGTCACGTTACTGCAAAGTTCCTAGAGACCAGAATTATATGCTGCATTTTCACCAGTCAGAAAAGCAGGAGTAAATGGACAATTATCTGCAAAATCACGAGGATTTAAATGTAGTATTCACTATGACAGTTCTGAAAGTTGAGTATGGTTATGAACAATTTATAGCTTTTATCAGCTTCTGTGGTGTCCAAACTTTGAGAAAAACAACCCCACTACATTTTAGCTAATAATGCAGTCTCTTAACAAAAAATTGCAAATATTCTATTTATGCACCCAATTTTGTATGCAGTGAAGTGGAGCCATACTATCCTTCCTTGCCTATGGCCAAGTCCCTACAATCCTTTACAGTACAAGTGTATGTCTAAGGAACCTGCATGCAAAGCACTAAAACCGTGTTCCACCTGTTATTCACTAATGCAGGTGGGTAAAATGTTGTTTCCAGAGATATGGACTGACACATTTCTATCAATTTTACCTGCTTCAGAATTTATTTATAAATTCTTATTTGTCACATATAGATATTTGCTGTTGTTGAAAGCTAACACAAAAAAATTCTGTATTCTGATACTTTTAATACAGAGCACTGATTTTTTGTTTGTTTGTTCATATGGTATGAACAGGAAAATAATAAATGAACCAATGTAGTTACATTTTTAATACAGTAGTCAATCATACAAATGATGGCGTGGAAAATAAGTTTTGCACATTAAACATGACTCAGGAAGATCTTGTTAAAGATTAAATGTGCGATATGGGCTGTATAATCAGAGCACATTGCAGTCAGGTTATATTAAAGTCCTTCTGGGATCTGAAGGGCTGTTTGATTTGAGAACAATTGCACCTTTTTACTCATTATCTAACTCTAGATGTTATGAGTAGATGTTTGGGGTTTTTAAAAAATGTTAGTATGTGCCAAATTCTGAAGTTTCCTTGATTCATGCACAAATTGATTACATTTCTGTTTTCCTATAAAATGAGATGATTCTGAGATGTGAAAAACAATCACTTCACACGAAGCCTAAAGTGTGCCTGGAGAGTAAACAGAAGGCATATGTACATTAATCTCCCACTGCAGTCTGATTTACCTCAGCACAAAATATTGGACCAATCAACAAAATTACCTAAAAATGAAGGTGTCTAGATGAGTATTTTTACCGACAAGTGCACTGAATTAGGAAGATATCCATTTAATGTTCTTCAGTAATTAAATCATATTGAAGTATGAGGTGCCTGGCCACTTGCATTGCTGGTCCTATTCAACATATACTCAGAATGAACATTAATAATTAGCACTGGTTAACTATGCATGTGTCTAAGTTTAGCCGTCATTGTGTTTTTCTTTATGTGACAGAGTATATATCTGGTGATGAATACTTTTGATCGAACAATGTCTCAACCATATTAAGAAAAGATATAAATTCCTTATTTTTGCTCAGTTAGTTGCATAGTCTTAAATAGAAATCATTTTAACAGGCCTTTTCCAATCAGAATGTTAATTTTTTGCCTCACAAAACCAGCATGCCCAAAAAATACAATCACTCTTCAAGAACAAAACTCCAAGAAGGTTTTGACTTTGATTACAATCAGTAGGAGCCACAGACAGAAGGTTTTGGTCCACCAGTTTTAAAGAAACAGGGAAAGTTAATATCTGTTTGCAGTGGTTATTACATAGCAGTGTCACAGAGAGCCTTGAGAGGATGTAACAAAAATACCACTATAGCCACAGGCAGATTGTCAGGCAGACCAGGTCATAAGCCAGTTGCTCGGCTTGTGATTGAGAGAGAAAAACTGTTCACTATCTCAATTTTTATGTCCTTGCAATGTCAAGCTCCCTGATAACTGAAGAATTTTCTGTGCCTTCAGGTAAGCCCTTGAATATGTGTTTGGATTAACGGAGAGCAGAAGTTACTTTTGTGAATATACCTGGAAACACTGGTTGCCAAATACCATATTCTGATAGACTAAGGGGCTGCGTCATCTTCCAGTGATGTGCAGCTGTCGTTTTATTTAAGTGCACTGATCACACTCTTCCTGACACTCCTATTAGATAGGCATGGAGAAGGTGTTACCAGAAGTTCATCAAGTATCCTGAGGTCTGACTGTAAAGAAGTAATTTTTTTTATGGATGAAAGGAACAGACATGCTGGAAGAAAGTACTCATTATATTTGCTTTTTCGGGGGGTTTTTTGGTGTTGTTTTTTTTGTTTCGTTGGATTTTTTTGTAAAACACAATCTGCTATTAAAAAATAGATGAACAAATAGAAGATGATAGAGAACAATGGAACTGAGGCAATGTCAATTAAAGGGTAAAAAGGCCTTGTTTTTATAACACATTCTCCTGAAATATACCTTTTTGATCCAGCATTCTTATGTATATATATATATAATCCTCTCTTTCAAGACCATTTCACACATAAAATTTTATTTTTTGCAGCCATTTTGTAGGCAATACCTGAAAACACAATCCTTCTTAGAGTTGGTCTTAATTTCACTAAGAACATGACAGTACATGACACAACAATCACACCTAGGACCTAGTGGACTTGCAAGTATGAACCTAACCTAAGTTCAGCTGAGCTTTATTGTGACTGCTCAGGCTTGCCAAAATTGAGCTGGTTTTCCCCAAAATTAGATTTTTTAAAAGTCTAGGAAACATGCATTAAACTGCCAGCAAGTGCACTTTTCATTCTTGCCAAGAAGTGATTTTAAGAATCATAAGTTTTGACTGTGATACTGAAATTCTCCTTCTTGTCCTTTTGGAAATCTGTCTTAGTCTGTAGGATTAGTTTCTTTGTGTCTGGCCTAAATCTATTTGATCCTGTCCTTCAGGGAGTATGTACTATATTTGATAATTTTCTCCATCTTTGCTTAGGATTTGAAGAGGGGAGCACCTTCAAGCACTCAGTTGGTTTGGAATAAATTGTTTATAGTTGGACACAAGCAAATGAGATTTCAACACCTGTGGCAAGAACAGTTTATAAACTTGAAAGCCTGTGAAAACAACAACTAAACATCCTACCAGCTTGGAGGGTGTTTCTATCTCTTACATGGAAAGTAAAAAGAAAAAAAAAGGTGAGAAGAGAGTTGTTCTAATTTTTGGAACTACCATTATTTCATTATGTTAGAGAAAAGAATGAAATTCACATTTAAATGTCATAATCACAGACTAACAACAACATATTTGTTTTCATTTAGTAAAACTCAGAACACTAGAAGAGTTTAACAAGCATGGACAAAAATTAAATACTCAACCATTTGGTCTTCCTGAGTGTTTTGTTTTTTAATACTTGTATAATAAAAGTAACAGCATTTATGAACCATTATGCTTTCCAGGTCCTTCTTTCCTCCCTCCCTCCAAAAGAATTAAGATATAACTGGTAAGTGTTGTGATAATTAAAGATGCAAACAATCAGCTAATTGAGTTTTATCAGTTGATTTTGTTCTTATTGAAATAATTAGTACATATCATAAATAATAGCAATATCTTACTGAAGGGATAATCTGAAATTCCAAGAGTATCTTGCATTCCACATACAGAATGTGTTGAACAAAAAACAAAAAAACCTTTAGGAATATGTTAGGAATCTAAGCAGACAATCTGAAATTAGTTTAACTTATTCAGGCTGCAGAGATGGGTAAAATATAACAAGACAAGAAATCATCTTTCAGTACTTGGGGGAAGTCAAAATGCAAAGGTAGAGTTTTGGGCCCATTCTGATTGACTCTGGCTTATTCTTCTGCCACAAAACTCACTCAGCAGAACGCTGACAGATGAACTCTGAACTACCTTTATGTCCATATAAACCACTTTTCACTATTTTCCTACAAAAACACCCCAGCAAACACACACACTAAAGCAAAAGTTGATTCCTTTCTTCAGTAGAAGGTCATTTTTTAAACCAGTGTTTTAGTTCCTGCAGAAAATCTTTCATGAAGCATTAAGGAATCATGGCTATAGGTATTAAATGTCCTTAAATATTTCCTTATCCTTATTTAAAGGATTTTCTGAAGCCATTAACTTCAACTGATAGTGTTTTCTACTTGACCAAAAAAAAAATAAAATAATATCTCACGCACAGCTGAGAACTTTCTGCTTGACTAAAGCTTGAATTGACCTATTTTGTCATTAAACTTTACTGTATATGCTAGAATTTGAAATCTTGTGACCTTTCCTCCAATGCATGCTGTCTATGCAAACAGGCATTTGTATGAATACTTTCCTTTTACCACATCTCTCCGGGAAAAAATTATATTTAAACACAGAATGAAGGAACTCCAAAGGAACATCTGAGAATACTTAAAATGCTTAATGTTCTACATAAGCTTAAATACCACTCTTTTCTTACTTGTGAGAAGTTTGGTGATAATAAGAAGGAAGGGGCAGGCATCCTTATAATGTTGGTTCCCGAAGTCTAAGAGATTGCCCATTTAATCAATTTTTAGATGAGAAAATGAGCTTAGTGTACACAGAACATTGCTCAGCTGGTACAACTGTATGAATTGTTTCTAAATATTGTTTGCCTAATGTTATTTCTTTACAAACTGTTCACAGACCTTCAATCTCTGTCCTATCCAGTAGTAAAATCTCTTTAAATGAAACAATTTCATTTACTATGAAGCGCAAGTATGAAAGATGAATTATAACTAAACATTGGAGATTAATCCTTTAGGTTTTTAAAAGTTCATTTCATTTATATACAGCAAAGAAGAGAAAAAATCCAGTGGCAGAATAAGTCAAATGAATTGATTTCTGTGTAAGACTGTCTAAACCTTGGGCAATTAGTGACTCAGTAGAAGCAGCTGAATGTTGAGAAGGGAACTGAGTAATGGAGTGAGACAAAACAGAACGTCTCCAGGAAACTATTAGTTGGGCATATTGGCTTTTAGTATTAAAAGAAAAAAATAAACGTGATTGTAATTGCTAGGCAGTTGCAGGAGATGGTTAGTATGTAAGGTTTGAAGATATTCAGTTCTCTCTCAAAGTCTATATATTCTTTTTTGATTATTAATTCCATACATCACTTCCTGTTTTTTGTGGTGAATCAGAACACAAAGCCCCTCAACTGCTTTGCCAGCAATATTCACTATTCACTATGTGGATACACAGCCCTGGATCAAAATTGCTGCTATAAGATTTACCCTAAGAATATTTTCTTAATTTCTCTTTTGGCCTCTTTTAAGTCAATGAACTTTAAAAATCCATCTATTTCAAGTTGCTTTCACATTGAATAACATCATCAAATTCTGAATGGTTATTATGGTCAGTGGCTAAAGTATGTGAAGAATGACTCAAAATAAACATTTAAAATCCTTTCAATAAAGCACAAAAAGTGATATCTGAAGAGGAAGAATTCCGGCATCAATTAAAACTCTGATACTGTGTAAGCAATTACAGTAGAAGGGAAATGCCTGGAGTTAAAATCACATAAAAACCTGATTCCTTCATTGTCTTTTTATGTAAAGGGAACTGAACAAAACCTCTTTCTCTATTTGTAAACTTCTAGGAAAAAAGGGGGGGGGGGAAAGAAAAAAAAAAGAAAGCGACACCAAATAATGTTTTTTAAGTAGAATTTTGGAAGTACTTTTATGGTGAATGAAAATACATTAATTGACAAATATATCTCAAGAAGTAAAGAAAAACAACCATAGATCATATTTAGTCACATAACATTCACCTTTTACTAGGAATTTTGTACATTTTGTAACTTTTCTGTAAGATTATAGATTACCTAATGAGATTTTGATACAGTCTAACAGATTTGAAGATCTGAGGGTCTGAAACCCCTAAGGTAGTATGGTTATTTGATTTGATCTTCTGCATTATAAATCACACAGAACCCTATCCTGTAACTGATACATGAAAAGTTCCTCATAAACAGTGAAAATATGTAACTGAGAACATAACACCAAAAAAATAGCATTTACACTCATAAATAAGGGCATAATATTACTGTCTTCATTTCATTCTCTTTGCTGTTGAAAAAGATGAGCAAGTTTCCACCTTAAGTTTGTTTGTGGAGACAATTTTGAAATTAAAGACATGGTTTCTACCCATGCAGTTGAGACTCAAGGAGATTTAAAGGAATTAAAGAGGTTGGGATTTTTTTTTCTCTATAACATTCAAAAGAAATTTGAAGTTAGTTATGAATGAGGCAATGGGCAGAATCATTAGGTGTAATGCAGTTAACTGACTTGTTCAAACCTCTTTTTCAGGAAGAATCATGTAATTTCAGCCTTTTCCTGGACACTTACAAATTCCAACATAGCTTGTTTTTTAGTAATAAGATATGAGAAAAAGTAACAACACATAGAAAAGCAGATGATCAATTCTTTATTCACAACATCATCTAGTTTTTGGATACTTGGTCACAATTTATTCCAATGATTTCAAAGTAATAATTTTTCTTTTTTTTTTCCTTTTCCATTACTAAAATACTAGTCTGTCAGCACTTGCCCTACAGACTGACAACCATGTGTAGAATAATTTCCAATTTACATCCTTGCTGGGAACATACTTAGCTGAACACTGTCTTGGCTTGGGTTTGGGTTAATTATCTCCAGCAGCTGCTGGGACAAGCAGTTGGGAGTGGCTGCAGGTGGGAGGGGCCACACTGGGATAAACAACCCAACCAGCCAATGGGATGTTTGATACCATGCTGATGTCATGTCTCCCTGTATAAGAGGAGGGCTGGCAAGGGGCAAGACTGTTTGTTTTCAACTTGTTTTGGAGTGTGGCTTCATCTTGTGGCTGGACCAGGGAAAGTGATACCTCACATAAAGGTAGGGCCTCATGGATTGCTTTGTGTAATGTGTCAGTAGTGTTATATTACTGTTGCTTTCTTCTTTCTTTATGTTGTTTTCTTAAACTCTATCTCAGCCTGCAGGGTCTTACCTGTTTTATTCTACCCAATTCTCCTTCCCATCTCTTCAGAGAGAGTGTGGAGGTGGAAGGGCACTAGGAGGAGAGGAGGTTGCATCCTGTTAGTTACATATTATTTATGAAACTTTTGCTAGAGACAAAAGGTTAGCCCGGTAGTTAGACTTCTATTTTCTTAACTTTTTCCTTGTTTTTTTTCTAATAGGTTGTGGTTTGGTTTTTTTTTGGTTTGGGGTTTCTTTTTTTCGGGGTGGTAAATTACTTTTTTAAACAAACATTTTTCCAGGCATGCTGACAAAGAAAATAACACTATTGCAATCCAACTCTTTCTATACCTTAGTATAAAAATGTTGCGGTCTTTTTTTACTATATTCTATGTAGATTATATATTATATTGTGTGTATATATATTCTGTATATTTCACTTTTTCTTAAATATCAACTTTTGTCAACTTGGACTGAAACAATGGATCATTCCATTTATTGTTCCCTGCTGGTGCAGTGGTTCAATTACCTGATAGCAGCGTGTGGCCTATTTAAATGTAAAGGCACCAAGTTTTGCCTTCTGGATTTTAAAATGCTGTGCAAAATTTAGACACCTATTTATTAAGAGCATAGCTGTATTTTTAGATGTGCTTAGCACCTTTGTTGTCTGTACCTGGACTGAGCAGTGCTTTTTCAAAACTCTTCTTTCCTGAAAGCTGTTTCCTGCCTCTCCAGGCAGTCTACTCCATTAAAACTTGACCTTTTTAGGTCTTTAGACCTCTTTAAATATGTTGTGACATTTCAGTGATGTCTGAGACAAGTCCATAACTAAATTGCTGCTGTAATAAACCCTTCCTTAAGGGGGGAAAAAAAAGTGTATCCTGAGTGTACTGTGCTGGTTTCTGCAGTTTCACAGAATCACAGATATTAGGGGCTGGAAGGGACCTAGAAGATCATCTAGTCCAACCCCCCTGCCTGAGCAGG
>JANHGL010001142.1:0-13298 GCA_024611195.1 Ceyx melanurus
GTTAGGGGTTGGAAGGGACCTAGAAGATCATCTAGTCCAACCCCCCCTGCCATAGCAGGATCACCTAGACCAAGTCACCCAGGAAATCATTATACAAGCAATCAAATCAGGTCATAGGATACATATTTGGACTGTGATCCTGGGGCCTACAGTTAGAGTTAAGGCTTTTTGGGGTTGTGTTAAAAGAGCTAGTGCATTTCTGAGAGCAAAGACACAAGAAGAAATGCAGTGTCAGCTTCAAAGTGAGATCAAGAAGTGAATGTTCACAAAGAATAAAACAGTACTTGTTGTATTATCAATTTTAAAAGAAAAAGAAATCTGTGTGTAGTCAATTTCATTGACATCTAATTAGATGATGTGGCCACTTTCACTACTTTGTGTATCATGGATCCTATTTTTACTATGAACATCCCTAGATTGAAAGTGAGAATTCAGCAATAGCAGGGTATTTCTTCTGCAAAATATAGAGGGAGACATCTGTAAAAATGCTATCAACAGCCTGCATGTGCCAAATGAACTACTCTATCATTCCTGGAATACTTCAGAAAAATACTTTTTCTCTTTTATACAGTGTGTCACTGACAGACGGCAACCAAAAGACCTTGTACAACTTTCAAAATTCTTTCTCTCCAGTGTAGGTGTGGAAATGACAAGATTGAGGGCCATGTTGACCATTTGTGTCTGTTCCAGGTGCTTATTATTTCTGATAAGAAAAAACTGGTATATGCCTTACAGGACAGTTTGTGCAAATGCCATCTTTTGTTTACTCTTGGACTTTTGACAGTCTGTGATTACCTAGACAGACAATAGGCATGTAAGAGGATAGTTAACTATTACTCACAGTCTGCTGTCAGTTTAAGAATTTACAACCTGTCACTTGTGAGAACTGAAGATGCAAATCAGTCTGTCTCTGCAGCAGCTCAAATAAATGTGTCAGGTGGAATGCATCCCTTCATACGCTTGACTTGCTTGAAAAGCAACATTACTAACACTAATGAGCTCCCCTGTACCATTGAGAAAATACAGAATATATAATGTCTAGAAATCTGCATTCATCTTAAATGAGACCTTTAAAACTGTTGAACCAATCAACAAAACCTGTTTAAATCATAGAAATTTCTTACAAATTTTCATTTTTCTATGTCAAATTTCTATAAAATGTATCTTTTTAATTTCATTTTCTCTCCCACTGATTTTGTTCATTTCAACTTCAGCAGTGATACAAAGATGACTTAAGTGATTTACATTTGGCTTCACATTGAAAAGACTTTTCCAAGTCACATTTTACAAAATAAATTTTCATTAAAAGGTATAAAAATGTATATGTATCCTTATCTATCTTTTATTCACATTTATTCATACAAATGTCCATTTTTCTTTAGACCAGACCTTTCTTATCTTTATCCCATTGATATAAAATAGTCTTTAGCAAAATATAATCTCTAAGTAAGCCTTCTAATGTAAAGCATTAAATGAATATGGTACATATATTTTTATATGACTATCTTGAACACAAAAGACATTGGTTTATCAATATAAAGATTTATTATTATTTTGTTGTGTGGAGTGTTAATCCACAAAGAATTGCCAAAAAATTCCCAAGACTTTAAGTCTGAAGATTCTTTTATTTTTATTTTGGATTTGACATCTATTGTCTGTATGACCATATGCCATTCCATTTCTGAATTACTAATGCTGTAGAAGATAGATGTTTTAAATGGTTTAAGACAATAAAGCAACTTTTTTTTTTTTTCCTGAAGGATGTCTGCCATATCACACAATGCAGAATAAAGAATCTTTCCTTTTATGTTTCACTCTCTCTGGCTTCCAAATACATCATTTATAGCTTGAGTTTAACTGCTTCTGTGTGATCCCATAATCACCAGCCTTTCTCAGTTGGTTTGTGAAACTTAACTCTGAACTTCACTTATGGACTTACATTTTTTAATATGATGTGTATGTTTTTGCTAACAGGTTTGATATACGTTCCTTTAATAGCAAAAGAGAATGATTTAGATTTTATGATGGGTAAGATTTAACATAAGCCCAGAAAACTGTTTCAGCCCCATCTGTTTTTAAATAATTTAAACTGTTACTTAAGAAAAAGGTTGTACTCCTTATTCTTGATGTGATGCTCTGAAATACCACAGTTAAGTGCATATGGTATGGTAAAGAAAACACTAAATGTAAGCAGAAGTAGCTCTAAATGTAGGCAGATTTAGCACAGAAATATGACAGCTAAACAGAATTATGATTTTTTTGCCAGCACTAAGGGGAGTTCACAAGCTTCCAATATAAACATTTAGCTTTTCAATAGAAACTAAGGAAGTGAGAATATGAGTTCTTGAATATAATAAAGAGATCTATCTTTCTAAACATCTTTTGATCATTTAATTCTTGTCACACCAAGTGTGAGTCGAACTAAATTTCAATGTATTAATGAAAATATTTTTAGTTAAATAAAACCCAAAATATATATTATTTTTGCTGACTAATTTTATTTTATGATGTTATGAACTGCCAAGTACTTTTTGAAAGCATTTTGTAGACATATGGTGCAGTATGCTTGTACCATTTAATGCCATCTGCTGTCTAGGCTAAAATGCACACTGTTTTTACTAGTAATTCATACTGAACATGAAGAATGAATGTGACCCATGTACTGCAATTTGGCTCAGTCAGTGGAAGGTGGACATTTAATGCATAAAACATATTTGTAATTATAAGGTGTCTATTTACAAGCTCCCAGGTGGGTAAGTAGGCATTAGTAACAAATAATTGCAAGGCAGCCCATTATGTTCCCAAACACTATACCAGAAAAACTAGAAAGATGACAGGATAAACCATTCCCTTACTAATAACCATTTGACAGTTAAATAATTTATATTGCAGAATTTAAATCTAATGGAGACTTTAAAGACTTTGTTTAACATGTAAATGGACACCTGCAAACACAGAGTTAGGAACATTAAGGATATCTGAGTAAAGTTATAAAATACCCTATGATGCTTTTATTATATTCACCCTGCGGTTTTCTATTAACATTCAAGTTCCTCTGTTGAAAGTCATTTGCCTCAGTCTTCAAATATCTGCTCAACAGAAAAAGAAATGCTTGTACTAATTTATCACCCTTTACACCACAAGATGACAAATTATCCAGAAAAAGTCATAGTCTGAATGCTGAAATTATTTACCTTTATCCAGAAAAAAAACCAAACCTTAATGATGTAATAAATGCATAATTAGCAAATGATTCTTCAAAAATTTAATGTAGAACCACAATGCTGAATTGTGTTCAGATGTATAGTCTTGTCTTCACTGAACACAGTAACAGAACAAGTCTTATGAGGAGCATCTGAGGGAAGTGGGGTTTTTTACTCTGGAGAAGAGGAGGCTGAAGGGAGACCTGATCATTCTCTAGAGCTACCTGAAAGGCGGTTGTGGCAAGGTGGAGGTTGGTCTGTTCTCCCAAGCAACAAGAAACAGAACAAGAAGAAATGACTTGAAGTTGTACCAGGTTTAGATTGGACATTAGGAAAAATTCCTTACTGAAAGAGCTGTCAAGCCCCAGACTGCCCAGCGAAGTGACTGAATCACCATCCCTGGAGGTATTTTAAAAATTTAAATATTGTAAGCGTGGAACTTAGTGACATGGTTTAGCGGTGGGTGGGTTTATTGTTAGGTTTATACCTGGACTGTATGATATTAATATTTTCCAACATAAATAATTCTATTAAATAACTAAACAAAACTCCAAGTATTCTCCCAAATTCAATTGGACAAAATAATTTTTTTAATGTTTATCACCACAGCCATGATTTGCTAGATTGGAATGTACTGGACAAAAAAGAATTATTTCTCTTGATGTAACTAATGGAACTCTGCTTAGAATAGTTCTTTAATGTTTTTCCAAACATTATTTTTGTCCTCTTTTAATGGAAAACTAGACTAGCTTAGTCATACTCTCTGTGTCTTTGTGTTTTCCACTATAAATTTATTCATACATTGTTGGCTGTGAAATTTAACAAAAGGATAGAACTTCTGAGGCTGCACCTATACTGCTTTTCTTTGAAGAAAGTACTGTCTCCTGGAAGTTGTCCATTTCAGGGGAATTTCTGTATTGCGGGCACATGGATGACAGATACTTAACTTGTAGCATTCCCTCATGTCAGCAGGGACATAGTGAGGTAAGACTGGGCAGTGTACTTACTGATTTTTAGCTGTTGTTGAGCAGGATTTTTACCCTTTCTTAATTACATTATCACAGAGGTACTACCAGCATCACTGATGCGCTCAGCTTTGTCCAGCAGTGGGTCCATCTTGGCTGGAACTGACTCTGTCAAACATGTGGGAAGCTTCTGCTATCTTCTCACAGAAGCCAGACCTGTAGCCCCTCTACTACCAACCCATATCACCGTCTGCTTCTAACTCACACTTCCTGAGCTTACTCACAAGTTATGTAGATAGTGCCAAAAGCCCTGCTGAAGTCAAGGTAGACAACCTCCTCTGCTCTCCCTGCATCTACCCATTCAGTCACTATAGAAGGATATCATATTAGTCAGACATGACTTCCCTTTAGTAAATCCATCCTGGCTACTCTTAATAACCTTCTTTTCTTCCATGTGCTTAGAGATGATGTGTAGAATGAGCTGCTCCATCATCATTCCAGGGATAGAGGTGAGGCTGACTGGTCTGTAGTTTCCTGGGAGTTCTTTCTTGTCCTTTATGAAGACTGAGTGACATTGGCTCATTCAGCTGTGGTCCCACATTATCCCTAATCTTCCTTTTACCTCTAATATATTTGAAGAAGACCTTCCTTTCTTTTACTTCCTTTGCCAGAGTTAATTCCAAGAGGGCCTTGGCCTTCTTTGTTGCAACCCTACAGACCCTGACAATGTTCCTATAATTCTCTCAAGTGACCAGTCCCTTTTTCCACATTTTTTTTTTTAATTCAAGAATGATGTCAGCATAACATAGGACCATGTATTATGAGATAAAATGCAGCAATAAAAGTTGGAAGTACTGAAAGTTATTCCACTAAACCAAATGATTCCACAGATCTTCAACAGAAAGACACCAGAAAAACCCAAAAACAACAAAAAAACCCCACACCACCTCTTAATCTATTTCCTGCTCTCAAAACCTTACTTACATTCACAAAATGTAATCCCCTGTAGTGAGGAAAATGGCTAATTTGGTTAGATATACAAAAGAACAAACTCAGAAAACATTTCTATGAATGTATACACTTGTGTTGTGACTTTATGAATGTAGGTAAGAAGAGATAGTTAAGCATGAAAAATTTCTCAGTCATGTCCATTAAATAGAAAAGTTTTACTCAAGTTACAGAAAAAAAAATACATTTACTTTTAAATCCTAGGAATTTATGATCATGGAAGAGCTATATAAAACCAGGATCTTTCTATGGTCAGATAATGTATAGATATTATGGGTGGTTTTCGGTTGGAATGAAAAATAATTTAAATGAATGGTATAAATAGATAACATCATTTTAATTTAGAATACAGGATGGCATATCAATCATGTGTTATTCAAATAGGACATAAAATGTTTGCAACAAATGAGAAGGTTTCACAAATCTGCTAAAATTAGACATTTTCAAATCAACAGATGTGAGATCTTAGATGCAAGAATAGTAAATTACAGAAAAACTACATTGAAGTACTATTTTTTATTTATGTAAATATTATACAATATTTTAAAGCTTGAGGATGTTCCACAGTGTGTAGGTTTGTAATGCTAAGTAGAGTGATTCATTCTGTAGAATCTTAGAGGGTACAGTAGGATGACTTTTTTTTTTTTATTTTCTGTGCCCTTACTCAGAGGCACGATGACTGAGCAAATAAAAACTTCTATGCCTTTGTTTGTTAATTAGTGTTCATCAGAAGATCTTGATGGGTTTAAAAAGCAATACACAGCAAAAGTCTAAATTGGGTGTTCTGAATGACTCAGAACTTGAAGATTTCTATGGGAGGTTCATTCTCTATTGATTACTCAGGAAATCTTAAAGTGAAACTCATAACATGAAAGTTCATGATTCTGTATATTACAAGCAAGATCTGACTAAATGTAGTTACCTACATTAGAGGTAGTCACTCGAGGCTTCATTTATTATTGGTGCATATAAATAGACATTATTAGGGCATTTAGCTTCTAAACTGAATTGAAAAGTAAAGAAGCTTATTTTACTTCATGAGTTCTAAAAGGAGGATGAGATGAGTAGCTCAGATGCAGTACGCATGTCTATACTGGATATGGCTATATACCAGGGCTTCAGAGAGCTTCATATTTCCAGAATCACTTCACACACACATACAATGACTGTATTCCAAATTATCATCAGAACAAACTTGCTTATATATCATTCCTTCATCTTGCTTTTGATTTCCATGAAAAGAAAAGCATAATCCCTCAGCCTTCTGAGACTCCAGGTAGGTTTCTTCCTTTATGTCATCAAGCCACTGGTTAACACCAGGTTATCACTGGTGACAAAATTTGCTGGTGATGTTAAGCAGATAGCTCAGAAAGAAGTTTATCCCTCAGAAGCCTAGACATTCTAGATAAAAATCTGTTCTTAGAGAGAAGAGACAGAGAGAAGAGAAACACTTCTAATGAATTACTTCTCATCTAATAAAGATACCCACCACACGTGACTTAGACCCTGTTTTAGATAAATGACTTCATGATGGCTAATGGTAAATACATGCCCAAGTATCTGAAAGTTGCTGAAGACTTGAATTTCTTTTAATAATATGTAAACTGTTAATTCACTTTTGTGTTCTGAAAATGCTACCTATTCTAATTTTATAAGTTATGAATCATTTCAATAGAAAAATCGTATGTCAGAAAAAATAGTTGGGTTAATGAATTGTCCTATGGGACTCAAAAACATAAAACGCCTGAAATATTACTTGAGATTCTTTCACAAAATGACAAATGAGTGTAAAGTATTTGCAAAGCTCATTAACTCCTATTGAGAAAATAATAAATTGACTTCATATGGGGTTTTTTTATTATTATTTTTTGAAAAGTAATAACATGGACTCAGACCTCTATGCAGTCCTGAAATAGAATTCTATTCAGAATTTGAAACTGATGTTTTCATTGAATTTGGACTTTTAATTACCAGCTTGTTAGTTACTACCTTGAGGCAGATGCCAGCTATTAAGTAGACAGTGAAGGAAGCAGAATTTTATTAGCTATTACTTAACCTGAGCAGTGTTATTACTTAAAAGGATGGGAAAAAAGTAACAATACCCTAAGTAGAATTAATTGGAACAAGTTACTTCTCTTGGGCTCGTATTAATGCTACCAAGCATCTTTTAATTCAATGAAGAAGAGTCCTTCTATTCAAAATATGTGTGCCTATTCTTACTTCAGTAAATTTATAATTTAAATCTGTATGTTCATATGTATGCCAATATATCAGCATATCTGTGAGAGTGTGTGTGTATATATGTATATATGAGTGTACAGGAATGAAAGTAAATAATTAACATTTTATTATAATTATAATAAAATAATTAACATCAAAAACAAGGAAATGGAGATATTCCTTCTTCCACTGTGTCTGGACTGACATTTTTGTCTTCAATTTTTTTATTTCATTAATGTCAAAAAATACATTTGCCTTAATGTCTTATATACCAAGGAAGAGCAAAAATGTTATGTATGTCAAACACCAAAAAAACCATCTAAACAACTTTTTCATTTACCAAATAGTTTACCAGGTTCTTTCCCGCCAGACAGCTTTCCAGCCACTCTTCTCTAAGCCTGTAGTGTTGCACAGAGTTGTTGTTACAAAAGTGCAGGACCCAACACTTGACCTAGTTGAAGCTCACACCATTAACCTCGGCCCAACAATGCAGTCTGTCCAGATCCCTCTGCAGAGCCTCCCTACCTTCAAGCAGATCAACACACCTGTCTAACATGGTGGCATCTGCAAACTTACTGAGGGTGTCCTTGATTCCCTCATCCAGATCATTGATAAAGATATTAAAGAGAACAGTCCCCAGTACTGAGCCCTGAGGAGCACCACTTGTGACTGGCTGCCAATGGGATTTTACTCCATTCACCACCAGCCTCTGGGCCTGGTCAACCATCCAGTGTTTGATCCAGTGAAGTATATGCTTGTCAAAGACATTTTCTACAGGAGAATGCTATGGGAAACAGTGTCAAAAGCTTTACTAACATCCAGGTAGTGAACATCCACAGCCTTTATTTCATCAACTGACTGTGTAATCACTGTTCAGCAATAGCTAAAACACCCACGTGTTATCAACACTTGTTTTAGTCACAAAGCAAATGCTGTAAAGCAAATCAACTCTACCTCAGTCAAAAGCAGTAAAGAAGTTAGAGGGTTTGTATGTACGATGATTCCAGATTAACTTTGGCTACGTGTAAACTTTTCAAACCTTAAATACTTTCAAGCTGCCTTCTAATCTCTTACTGGATGTGTGATGATGTACATTAGAGGTCTCCTGATTTCATACATTCTTATTCTTGTTCACAGAAACTGACTATGGTGCAGTGAAACATATGGGTTGAAGAACCAGGAATTCAGTAGGTACTTCATGCAATATTTCAGTCACTGATAAGATAGTCTTAATGTCTACAGTTTCATATTGCACTCTAAGTTCAGTAGATATTAGCCACATTACAGTCATTATGTTCAAATTACTGAGTATATAAACATGGTCTTTTAAAGTGTTGTTTATACCAATCCACAAACACTGAGTGTGAATCATTTTACTTAACTTTATCCCTGATATAACTAGCCTTCTATGCTTAACTACTCATCTCCCTCTTTAATCAGCAGGGACATCTACAAATTTGCATAGGGTGATTCATCCAGTTACAAAATGGTTGTGACACATAGGTTCGTGACTTCACAGAATCAAAGAATCATAGAATGACTGAGGTTGGAAGGAACTCTGAAAGTAATTTTGTCCAACCCTACTGCTCAAGTATGGTCACCTAGACCTGTTTTTTTCCAGGATCATCTGCAGATGGTTTCTGAATAACTCTAGTGATCTGACTTCTTCTTCAGTGAATCCAGACTTCTGCTTTAGTGTGTCTGTAAATAACTAAAAGACTTAGTTAAGATTATAACTTTTGAAGTTCTCCAACATAAGAGCATTCCACTCAAATTAGATGCTCACACTACTAGGAGTCAGTAGCAAGACATCTACAGAAAAAAAATAAACTAAATAGCTATACTTTTCTAAAGTCAATGCCTGTGGAGGATTCATGCATAAATAGCACACTGCAGTTGTCTATTTTTCCCTGTTGGCAATAAAAGCAGGCTTGAGTATCAGACTAGGCATCAAATGTTCAAAATGCTTAATTTATGCTAGAGATTCTCACTCCCACATAGACCTGGAAATATTGCTATGTATCAATTATTTTGTTCTACTTAAATATAAATATTAATTTTTAGGAAATTAATATTTTCTACAGCACTGGCTTGCAAAACATAAGTTGATAAATATGGTGCTAACTCTGTAGGAGTATCAGCAGATTTCCAAATGTTCCAAATTGAGAATTGGTGTCTAATCATTCTTAAAAAGGAATTTCATGGGAAGTCAAGTTTGTCTGGGAGGAAAAGAAATTCATTTTTCACAAAATAAAAAGATTTATGATAAACCATCATATAAGGTGGGTGCAAGGATTCCTTCTTCCTGTTTTTTATTTACATGGATATTGACATGTTGGGTGATGAAGAAGATGATTTACAGAATTAAATCAGTTTGGTATTTTGGAGAGAGAGGAAGTTGTCCCTTTAGAAATTATGAAACTAATGACATATTTTATGACTGAAACCTAATTGGATTTAGTTTAGAAGAAATTTATAATTCTCAAGCAACAGGAGAAATAAGAGCCAAAGAATTTAAATGATCAGATGGTTTATCTGTAGAGCCAACTGTACTTCTTCCTCCTGATGCTGAAGATAATAATCTGGGAGTGTATCAGTTCTCTTGCAATCAGTTCCAAACATATGTAAGAGCTTATTTTTGTTTGGTTTTTTTGTTTGTTTAATATACAGGTCACTTGTTGTCAAATTGATGTAATAAATAAATACCAAGTGATCAATCACCTATTGGGCCTCAACAGACCAATGCCTGGAGACAGCATTTTCCACAAGTATAGATTTTTCACAAGTGCAAGACGAAAAGCAGTTGAGAAATGCTATGGAACTGATTCAGTGATGCATTGCATCTGTCTTTAAAATTATGTTAATGAGATTACTACATCACTTAATTTGCAGCCTTCTGTAACAAATCCCTTTTTACGTGAAGTGTGAAAAAAGGTGCTGTGTGACCAAGGCTGAAATGTATATTTTTTTTAACAGTAAGAAGGCAGATCTGGTCAAATGAGTTCACTCGGTAAGAGATTTCAGGTAAAAATGTGCTGTTCTAAACTGGACATATCACTCATAATTGTAAAATAAAGACTAAATCTGTCAAGACATTTACTTATGTAGTGATCTAAAATATCATTCCAGTAAAAATTTTATTTTCCCTGAAAAATATAAATGGTGTGTAATTTTGTTGCAGCAAACAATTGGGCTAAATGTAGAATGTATTGAGAACAGAATAATTATTTTGTATTTAATTGTTATATATTTAATAAATAAATAAATAAATACATGCACATGTTGGTGATTTGTGGTGAGAAATGGAACTCTGAAGGGACAGAGTGTACCCTCAGTAAGTTTCCTGATGATTCAGAACTGAGATGAGTGGCTGACACATCAGATGGCTGTGCTGCCATCCAGTGAGACCTGGACAGTTTGGAGAGTTGGGCAGAGGGGAACCTAAGGAAGTTCAACAAGGGCAAGTATAGAGTTCTGCACATGGGGAGGAATAATCCCATGAACCAGTACAGGTTAGGGGCTGACCAGCTGGAAAACATCTCCACAAAGAAGGATCTGGAAGTCCTGATGGACATGATAACCAAGAGACATCAGTGTGCTCTTGCAGCCAATATGACTGGTGGTACCTTGGGGTACCACTGAGTGTGACCAGTAGGTCAAGGGAGGTTCTCCTCCCCCTCTACTCGCCCTGTTGAGGCCACGTCTGGAGTATCGTGTCCAGTTGTGGGCTCCCCAGTTCGAGAGAGGGAACAACTGAAGACAATCCAATGGAGAGCTACAAAGCTGATTAGGGAACTGGAGCATCACTCTTAAAAGGAAAGGTGGAAAGATCTCAGCCTGTTCAGCCTGGACAAAATTGAGAGGGAATCTCATCAGTGCTTATAGATATCTAAAGGGCTAATGTGGACGATGGGGCCAGACTTTTTAGTGATGCCCATCAATGGGACAATGGGCAACAGGAACAAACTAGAACACAGGTAGTTCCACCTCGACATGAGGAAAAACTTTACTCTGAGAGTGACAGAGCACTGGAACAGGCTGGAGAGACAGGCTGAGGAGTCTCCTCTAGAAACTTTCAAAACCCATGTGGATCTGTTCCTGTGTGGCACTGGACTTACCTCCAGAGGTCCCCACCACCCCCTACCTTTCTATGATTATGTAATTCTGTGATTCTGCGAAACCAGAAGGGGAAGAATTTCATAAAGGCACAATGCTGTTATGGACAGAATCTGTTGAGTTTATAACTGCAGCTTTGTAAAGTGGGATGTTTAAGTGTATAAAAGCTCTTATTCTTCATTTAGTGCTCTTGTTTGTTTTTGGGGTTTTTTTTGAGATGTCAATAAAAACAGGATGTCATCAGGAAACATTTTGTTTATCTTGCAGAATATTTGTTATTTTCACAGAACATGAAAAACAGCCAAAAATTCACTGATAATGTAGGAGCACATTTTCCAATCACAGTATTAACTTTAGTTTGAAGCATTTTTGAGACAAAGGAAAGATCAGTATTTTCACCTTCTTTTTGTTTTTAGATTTTGTGTCTAACCTTATAACAAAGTTATTTTTTACTGAATCCTGAATTCTGTTATAGGTTTTAACTACCAAATTTAGGAATAAAAACCACAAACACACACACACAAAAACCCAAAGATACAAAGAAAATACTTAATGTAACAATCCTACTCATATATTTGAGTCAAATACATGAGGACTTATATTTTTAAAATCAATACTAGATTAGGATTTCCCAAGAAATAAAATTTATTGACCAAGGAATTCTATCAGACATACCAAATCAGAAATATTGTTCGTTTCAATAATTTTAACTTATACTGGGAGAGAAAAACAAAAGCTATGTAACACCAACAGTGTTCCACAACTGAAAATAAATAAATAAATAAATAAAGGTATTCTCTGATATAGGTGGTCAAGGAAGAAAAACAGAATATAAGACCATAATATATTAATAGAAGTGTTTTCTACATAATGACAAAGAAATATTCAAATTCCATATATTTCACTGTCAGATATATTGAAGTATAAGCACAGTGGTATATTGGAGATTTTGCAGAAAAAAAAAAGAGTATTAAATCAATTTATCATAGTTTTTAAAGTTATTTCCTATAATATACTATGTTAAGAATAAACATAATATGTACGTTAAACATAATTTTTATGGGCTTTAAGATCTTGATAATGTACACTGGTTTAAAAGACACATATGTTCAGCTTAAATATGGTTACTTTTTAATATTTCTTTTCAACACTAGATGGCACTCTGAATTTAAACTGTAATGCATTTTTTTCTTTTACAATATGGGGAACATGTTACCTCTGTTCTATAATTAAAATCCGTCATACAGACTAATCAAATAATTACACTTTTTCTCGATTGCAATTGTAGGATGTCTCCTAAGGCCTATTAACATGCTATCAAATAATAAATAAAGAATATAAAAGAAAGAATCAGTCAACTTATAATATACAGAGATACTCCCACTGAAATTAAAAAGATTCTTTAGTCTAAAAAAGCAAAGCATTTGATTCTATTTTATTTCTAACTGGGAGGAATGGCTGGCACACCAGCAGGCTGTGCTGCCATCCAGAGAGATCTGCACAGGCTGGAGAGCTGGACAGGGAGAAATGTAATGAAATTTAACAAGAACAAGTGTAGAGTCCTTCATCTGGGGAGGAACAACCCCATGTATAAGTACAGGCTGGGGGCTGATCTATTAGAGAGCAGCTCTGGAGAAAGAGACCTGAGGGTCCTGGTGGACAGGGGGATGACCATGAGCCAACAATGCGCCCTTGCGGCCAAGAAGGCAAATGGATCCTGGGATGCATTAGGAGAAGTGTGGCCAGCAGGTCAAGGGAGGTTCTCCTCCCCCTCTACTCTGCACTG
>JANHGL010001144.1:0-17268 GCA_024611195.1 Ceyx melanurus
AAACTTTAAAAGAAAACTTTTTTAAGTTTTTTAAAAGAAAACTTGCTACCCCCTGACAATGATCTTCCTGATCATTTTAGGGGGTCATCTTGATGCCCTAAACAAAAGCCTTTATTTAGAAATGTGAAAACTGAGTCTTTCAACAATTCTATCCTGTTCAAATTTTAAAAGATATAAATTCATTAAACGTGTCTGTTCTTATAAACAGCTTTTTAAAAATTGCTATTTTCTGTTGGAAATAAATTTAATATGGACAGTTTTTATGACCTCCAATTGTTGTCCACATTAAATAATTTAATTTAGAAAGTCATTTAAAAAAAAAAAAAGCAATAGATTTTGTACCTGTTCTTGGTTTATGCTGCAAGTGCTGCCCTGCCTACAGACAAGTTGAGAATTTTCTATTCTGAAAATGAGAATTTGTTTCCAATGGAACATTTATTGAAAAGGTGTCACATTCTATCGAACTGTATTTTAAATCAAATGTTGAAAGAAATGTTTCCTATTTTCAACATCAGAGCAACTTTATGAAAATCAGAACTGGGATAAAATGCTCTGATTTTTCGAACAGATCAGTTGAACTGGTTTATTTCGATTAATTTATTTAAATTGTTTGTAATTTCATTCTGGTTTTGAATGGAAGTCATTCCAGTATCATGCAGAATTCCCAGAGAGCACCTATAAGTTTTCCTATAGGAAAAAAAGAGTAATTTTCCTCTAGAGCACCTTACCTCAGAAATACTGTAGTTAATTTCCCTATCCCATTTTTCAGATCAGTAATTTCAAGGGCAGTTTTAATATGATTTGAATGCCATGTAATATTATAATACTTTATTGAAAATTCATATAAAGGAATTTGTATAAAGGCTTATGAAGCAAGGGAAAGAGATAGAAAATGCCAAGAAACTGAGATATTTACCATCAGGTCATTATTTGCAACACATAGCTTTAAACTTGATGTAGCAGGAAAATAGTGAGCAGATCAGCAATACATACTCATTTCTACAATGTAAATACTTTTCCTACTAGTAAATCATGTTGATAAATTATATTTTTTTCTTGTTTAGAAGTTTAGTTTTGATTTCTGGGGTGTTTTAGTAAAGCACATGTTGGTTAACATGTCTGTTCCACACTGCAGTCCTTTGAGACTAGAAGGGGACTGGATGCTGAGCGTGAGGAGATGCAGATGCAGTGGTGTAGAGCACCTCAGACCTCTTCTGACCACACGAGTACAGTGCTTGGTTTATTAACAGCTGAATCCTTGAGTGTATTTTATGCAATGTCAGAAAACAAATATTCTGTAGTGTGTAGATTAAGAGAAAATCTCTAAAAATAACGATGTCAGGCTTTGGTTTTTTGGTTGGTTGTTTGTTGTTTTGGTCGTGCCCTAAACCCTGTCATGTAAAAAGTGGGCTAGCACAGGCTGTTATCTGCTGCCAGGTCTGGTAAAATGTCCAGTCTGAACCAAGCCTAATTTTTAGGTATGGTTGCCATATAAATGGGATATCCATCTTCAGGAATGAGTGGCTAGGTAGGCAAGCCCGAAGCAATACCCTGAGGATATGCATTTCTGGGATGCCTTCATCTCTGACCTGTCGATTCACCCTCATCATTAAATTAGTGGACAGTTGCCCCAGGGTGACAGCGTTGGTGCAGGGTGGGGGGATGGCAGCTGTGAGGTGCCTGGGAGATGAGGTCTGGGCAGGAACATGCTGTTGAAGAAGTGGGAGTTTGACAGAGGATGGAGGTGAAACACAAAGTCACTCTTGCCAGATGTAGAAACTGCAAACAAATTAGATTTTCTTAGAGAATTTTGGAACCTGACCTCCAAATCATGCTTCAGGCCAGATTTTGTTGGTCCTGCAGCCTGGCATGACTCTACCTTAGTCAACATTTTTTTGGTTTCTTGTCTATGTTCTTTGGGTGTGCAGTTGTATGGATGTGTATACCTATATATAGCTCTGATTTATATGTTGTACTTTTTCATCTACTTCTTTAATTCTGGTTTATACATTTGATGCATTTCAGCCTCCAGTTTTTTAGAGTCTAAAAACAAAAAAGTGTGAATGCTGAATATTGTTAAAATTTCTGACTAGAGCTTGTGCTAGGTACTCTCAGCTCTCCTTCTATAGTACATTCTGAATTTTCTGTGTAGAGAAAAACAAAATAAACCAGCATTTCTGATGCTGAGACCAACTTTTCTTTCCAGCCCCAGCTATAGGGTAACTGTTACTGTCGCAGTGACTGCGAGTGGGCCAGATCCCAGAATCCCCATCAACTTTTTACCCTGAGTTGGGAGTGCAGAAATAGACTTCTGATCCTGTGTTAAAACATATCTGCTTGGGGGGTAAGATATTGAATGGCAACAGGAACTAACAATAAAGCTAACATAACTTTTATACACGGGGAATAGAGTTCTCTGTATGCTGCTGTGTGATTTCTTTCTTTGCCTTGGAAGGCAAAAATGAGATGCTTGAATTTGGATGGTAATTTTCAATCCCCAAAATATCTTTTATGCATTTACTTAATTTTGTTAAATGGTTGGGCAGACTGACCATAGCTCAAACTGATGGAATTCCCAGTTATATCATTCAGCAGAAAGCTCCCTTGTGTGAGCAGAACTTTTGTTTTATTTTCTTTTTTTTTTTTTCCTACTCATCCAAAGCTATGCATACAGAGGGAGGTCACAAAATAGAAGTATGCTGTAGCCAGCAAAGATCAGATTTGGAAATTACTAAGAGTTATGTAAACTTATTAGAATTTCTTGTTAATTAGGTCATTTATGTCAGTGCAGGGAATGTACAAAATAGCACAGGATAGAAAAATCTAGACACTGTAAAACATGCCAACAAATTTGGCACACAGTTTATTCTCTTAATGTGCCCCCATTGTAATCTATAGATCCCACAAATGACCACATTCTGTTTCTGTATGTAAAAACTCCTGTATGTAACACTCATAAGAGTAGCAATTTTACTAGTGGGAAAAGATTATTGTGGTCTTTTTATATAGCATATAGGTTCACTGAGAATGAGTCCTTGAAGAAGAATGCAGAACCATGAAAAAACTGTTAAAATGTCATGATGATATTAATTTCTTATTTAAAGGAATACTTCACTTGAAGTTATGGCTCCAAAATTACACTGCTCATTCATGATTTTTTAATGTATAATTGGCTGCTTCCAAAAATGTCACAGTCAGAGGGAAAAAAAGTTCATTTCCCTTGGCATGTGTACTGTTGCTATTCCTGTTTTAGTTTGGCTTGGCTCGGGTAATGAAATGCTGCAGTCTGAAATAACTTTTTATATGTTGACATGTGCATTTAACTAGAATAAGCGGGCAGAGTGGACCAAGTTGGATTGAGCAAGGAACAAAATATATCTTGTATTGCAACTTTGAATGTATCAGCCTGCATTTGTGATTCTTTTTAATGTCTTCATTGCAAGAAGAAGAAGAAGCATACATGCACCTCCTAGCTGCACGCAGCTGTGAAGAATGCTGGGCAGCAAGTTAGGATTGATGGGGTGAAGAGGGGAGAGTAAGAAGAAAGAAGAGAAACTGAATGACACAATTTAATCTCTTGAAGATTCATAGATATTAGGGGTTGGAAGGGAGCTAGAAGATCATCTAGTCCAACCCACCTGCCTGAGCAGGATCACCTAGACCAAGTCACCCAGGAACAGATCCAGGGGGGGCTGGAATGTCTCCAGAGCAGGAGACTCCACAACCTCCCTGGGCAGCCCCTGCCAGAGCTCTGTGAAATTCATTCAGACAAAACCAAGCCTGTTGTTTTCCAGAGCAAATAGATCCTTGCTCCCTTGTTGACTGTCCCTTGGTCTGGACTAAGAAGAGACTTCAGGTCTCACACATGTTGAGCTGAATTTTTGAAACCTCACCTTATGTTCCCTGTCAGCCTGGCCTGAATCTTCTTCTTTTCTGGGACTGTGTTGAGGCTTCGACAGAGCTCCAGACACCAGGTTTGACCTACCAGTTTGATCTCTAAATCACTGACCACTGACATCAAGCACCAGAAGAAAGACCACAGTCCTGGACTGCAGGTGTGTGTATGCTGCTGCATGGGGCCATACTGGGCAGCACTTTCTCCCCGTGTCATATCTGCTCTGGATTTCATCTCCAGCACATAGCTTGGCAGGAGGTACCTGCAGGCAGCCAAAACTCACTCAGCTCTGAAATATGGATGATGCTGATGTTCAAAAGCACACTGCTGATGTCTTCCCACGGCCAGCATCCATGAGTGCTGGCTGTGGGCAGATGATGGCTTTGCTGGAAAGCTTTCCACTCTGGAGATGAAGATGCATGGCACAGAACAGTTCTCATGGCAGAGCTTCACAGCTGGGGCTTTCCTCCAAGCCCAGCTCAGAGAGTTGTCACGGTCTAATCTGTGGTTACGTGACAGCATCTAGACCTTACACAGAGAAAATTTTGAGTGCTCAGAGGTGTTTAGCATGATTGCTTAAAGACAATGAGACAAATAAGAAGAATCCCAAGAAAAAATTGTAGGCAGTGCCACGATTCTGAATTTTGCAGCCTTAGCCACTGTGATCTCATAGTTTGCTTTGCTTTCTGCATTTTCACTGGCCGATATTTCTGGGAAGAGGAAAAAAAAAAAATCATTCTATACCCTTCCAGATAAGCACAGCAAAGCAAGTAGCTGTGCAGAGCAAGAAGAATGTCTGGGAAGCACATCTTAAAGATGTGCAGCAGGTGATTTCAGTTCATGTTTTGCAAATCAGGCAAAAGGCACCTTATTTGGCTATGAACAGGAAGCACGGGCCAAGTCTGTAGAAGTTCGTGTCAAGGGCCATTCTCTAGAGGACTCAAGGCGTGATGTACTTGTCAAGATGAAAATCACAACACACCCTACAACTTGCACTTTGCTGGGATCTGATCCTACCACATCTCAGCAGGGCTCGCAATTATTTTATTTATTTATTTTTATGTTCAAATTTTGTTCACATAGACCTAGGGATCACTAAAAACAAACAAACAAACCACTAAAAAACAACTCCAACCAACCCAACAAAAATCCAGGTTGAAAATTAAGCATAAAGAATCTTCCAAATGTGTTGTATAAACCCTACTGCACCGAAGCCTGCTTCATCAGTCTGACAGGAGGACCAAAACGACTGGGGTTTGGGGGCTTTCTGTGTCATGTCACTCTTGTGCTTCTGCAGCATTATCACAATGGAGCTGGAATAAAGCAAATGTGGTATGAGAAAGAATAGAATAGAATAGAATTCAGCATCCACTTTAAGCACACTTTCTTTCTCATCCAGCTTTCTTTAGATACAGTCTTTTAGAACAATATTCTTGAGGACTCTACACATACCAAATGAGTATTTTTAAAAGAAATTTTCTGCACTTCATGCAAGTGCTGTTAAAATTATGTTCATTCCTTTTCTCCCTATGCAACTGTCTTGCTCTCAGAAAAAAATGTTAAATAGAATTTTACTGAATGTATCTTTGAAAGCCACTATTCATCTACAAACTAAGAATCTCAGCCTGCATTGCTTGCATGCATGAGATACCTACAGTGAAAGTTTGGAATGAACACATAAGCATTTACTATAATTGCTAGGCTAGTGCTGTAGAATAGCATTTGTCTAAAGGAATGAAGTATTTATGAGGAGATACTGTAATGCAGAATAGTGCAGTATAGGAAACTGACTAAAAAGTTCTATGTAAATTAAATGAAGCATAAAATGAGTGACCTGGTAAGTACATGTGTAGTTTCACTGAGTTGATGTTTGGAAATACGTGTTCTACATGACATCTTGGTCTTACAAATTATGATTTCTCTGTTTAAATCCCAAGGAGATATTTGTGTTTGCAGCACAGTTATTTCCTTTCACTTTTCCTTCAGTGAGAATAAAAATGAAGATATCACCTGCTTTCTGATATCTGCATAAGCTGTTGATTTGTTCCAGTGATATATACCTGGTACTATGTGAAAGAAAATATTTTTTCTTGTACATATGTTGCATCCCATAAAATTATAACCACCATAAAATCAATTAAGACTTTAAGTGAAAATGCTCAATAAACCCAGTTGTGAAGTCCTTTATTCTTATTTCCCTCCATGCTCAAAACTGCCATCAGGACCTGAGGAAGTGATGTCTGGTTTTATAATTAATTGGCTTTATTTTTTGTCTTTTTTTTTCTCATTTTCACCTGTCTTACAGTGGAGGACAAATACCACCAACATGAGCCATTTTTTTGCACCAACATTATAATTCACAGCAAATTATATTTCGGCTTCTGTGTCATTTTGGAGAAATGTTCCAGTGTAGCATTTATTAGCATTTAAATAACCTGAATTTTCCACCTTTTTCTCCACACGTACATTTTAATTCTAAACCCTCCACCCCAAAACCATTCATGAAGTTTGTTGTTCTTAAGATAGCAGTTCTGTTTGGAATACCTCATTGCTGGGTTTCTGTTGTCATTCCTGACTCGGTACATTGGTCATAAAAAGAAATATGAAGCCCATGTATCCTGATGTTCAATAGGTGCCTGTGTTCCCCCTTTGGTAGTCTCAGGGCCTTCACCACCCTGTGCCTGAGGAGCTCAGCTCCCTGTTTTAGCCACGCTGCATTTAGACCTCTCTGTTCCAAGTGGCAGAGATTCAAGTGATGGGGACTGTTAAATGGCTACATTTCTTTTTTGAGCTGAATGATCCATTTATTTATTGCTTCAATATTTATTTATCGCCAGCGTCAAAGAAAAGATTGTGCTTGTAGGTTTTTCATCTTCTCCTAAGTGATGCCTGCACACTTAGATGGTCCTGCACAGAAATATTTCCCCCCTCTAAGTGCACTTGCTGACTGCAACTAAATCCTCATAGGCAAACTGCAATGCTACTGGTACAGTGTCATAATATTTCATAGGTCATTTATAAATATTATTGCTAGGGCAAATAAATTTCTCCAGAGTACTTAGTCTACCACTAATAAATAGTTTATTTAAGCTTGTAAGAATGCTGACATTTTACTTTTAATATCTTTGGCCTCTTAAAAACTGTTAGTGCAGAGAGGAAAAGAGGGAAAAATAAACTGGAAAAAAATATGCAGCAGATCTTTTGATATTTTTCCCTACATTTTGGCTTGCTTAAATGGGCTACATGCTCCTCTGTGAAGCTGGTTGCAGTGTTTGTGTAATATGTATTATTTAACATCTCATCATACCCTCTTTTTTCTCATTCATAGCTGCATACAACTGAAATAGTGTTTGAACAGTTTGCCTCCTATCAATAGTGGTATTTAAATCCTTTTTGCCACTTCACCCTTTTGAGCTAAGAAGTAGGGATGTGGTAGTGGCATTTTGTTTGTTCAATTTTGATGTTTTGGGGTTGGTTTAGATTTATCATTATTATATGTCTTGCTCTTGGGTTAAAAAGGTTGGGGTTCAGTTGGATTTTTAAATAGTAACATATCTTTGAGAAAGAAATGCAACCTACTACAGTGGTGGGGCCACGTGGCTGCCAGCATTGCATTGTGGACAATAGACAGGGGTTTCTTGGCTGAGTTTTTGCAGTGGGGGCTGTTGGGGTTTTTTTCTGACAGTTCAGTAAAGGTGTCAACACTCAGCACTTTTCATGCAACAACTGAATTAATGTCAAGAATAAATGCCAAAATACCATTTCATGTGCTTCTCATAAAAGATGACATTTTGTGAAGGTTCAGGAGGAGGTATAAGACAGATGATTTTAGTTGAGCATGTATGGAAATGTTATATTCTATTCTAATTATCCAGAGGGGAAAAAAAACCCAATTAATGTTTCATTGAAAATCTCCAGTGATTTTTGTAAACAATGCTGTTTAAAAACAGCAGTTCCTGCAACACTAAAGACAGTTTATACCTCTTCTGGCAAATGCCTCCATACCAGATGGTAAAACACAACCAGGCACCCTCCAGAAACTCAGGGAACAGGCAGGCAAAAAACTCAGCAAACTTCAAACAAATAGGGCCAGGGAGTCAGCTGGAACTTGGGCAAACACTTCTGGTGTAAAAGGCCTGGAAAATTTTGTGCATACCTCAACCAAATCCCACATTCCCCAGAGGGAAGGGAAACAAGCCTCCCACGTGCTTTTTAGATGACAAATGAGGGGGTTTCCAAGAGTAAAGCAGGAAACTCTCTTCACTTACACTTTTATGACAACACAGGTGTACTCTCATGAAGGATTGGAACGTGCAGAATTTGCACGAGTTGGTCATGTAAAGGCATTGGGAGGAGAGGATAGTTCTTCTGACTTGGATTCTTTCTTATGATGCTTGTTCTAAAGGATGGACTCTCCTCCATTCATGGCTCAGAATACCTTTCTATGAGTTGGGTTTTTCTGTCTCTTGGAAAATACCAGTTGATTCTCTTCATGCTAGTTTAATTCATTTCCTTCTCAGAGGCATTTGTTCTGAGGTTCCCTGTTGGTTTAGGCTGCCTGTGGCCCCTCTAAAACATTCATCTTGATCCCCAGTGAGCAACAAGGATGATACTGGAAGGCAAAATATAAAGTTTCGCTGGTCTGGCAGAGTATGTGGATGAATTAAAAGACAATAAAAAGACATTCTTTTTCAACCAGGTTTATACACACGGCTAAGGAAAATGTGGTCTTGAGGTCCATCAGTCAGTAAGGTTACAGCTTCAATGGCAAATGTTCATCATATTTTTGCTGTGCAAGGACATGGGCTGGTCTGCACCCCTCAACACTTCTGCTGCAGCTGGACCATTCCTTCTCCAAGGAGTGGGGGAGACAGGGAGCAAAAACAACCACTGCAAACAGCAGATCTACCTTCCAACAGTATCTTCCATATTTTCTAGGGGTTTTATTACAACATCACTTTAGTCACTTTCCTGACTATGCATATATAGGATGGAGAGGCTTGCAGGAAGCCAGGATGCCTTCCAGATGCTGATTTTTATCTTCTCTATGGCCTTCAAGTCACGCAGCAAGTAGCATAATGCTTTATGTGTGTTTAGTATCAATGGAGTACTCTAGTTTGGACATTTTCCTTTATGAGCTGCTTAAAGACACATTTCGTGAGATTCTAATTTCACTCATAAAACCCCTTTCTAGTAGAAAGCTTCATTCTGCTCAGTAAACCTGGCAAAATTGCCAGCTCCAACTTTGATCACAGTAACAAATCTGTTTGACCCCACATTTCAAGAGGTTGTGAGAAAATTTGTGACACGATTTTACATGAGTACTTTTTCAGTTCCTATGCTTCTATAGCTACAGAGTTCACTTCTGTAGTTTGGATCTCTAGATTGGTTAAGGAACAGCAGCAAGGGTGATTTTTGTGGCTTTGAGAAGCAGATTCTTGTGCCTGGAAGTGCAATTAAATAATCTTAAAAAAAAAATATCAAATACTACCCCATTGAGATCACAGAATCACAGAATGTAAGGGGTTGGAAGGGAGCTAGAAGATCATCTAGTCCAACCCCCCTGCCACAGCAGGGGCACCTAGACCAAGTCACTCAGGAACAGATCCAGGTGGGGCTGGAATGTCTCCAGAGCAGGAGACTCCACAACCTCCCTGGGCAGCCCCTGCCAGGCTCTGGCACCCTCACTGGGAAAAAGTTCTTCCTTGTGTTTCCCCTAAACCTCTTGTGCTCCAACTGACTCCCATTGCCTCTTGTCCTGTCATTGGATGACTCTTTATAGGTTAAAGGAGTTATGCAATGAAATGAAATAAGAAATAAAATTAAAGGCAGTTTAAGGATATTTTTTATTTCCTGAAATAAACATATTTGTAGCTATGGAAGACAGTGTCAGATAGATAATCAAGTGGAAGAGTTTTGTAGGATTAGATAATTCATAGGTAACTACAACACACTTTACCATTTTCTCAAAACAGACATAGACCTCATGCCTCAGAGCCTCAACTTAACCACTACATGATGCATTTAGAAAGAAATTTCTGCTCTCACCAGGTCATACCTTATAACTGTCCACTAACAATGTCATCACCTCTCTGTGAGGCATCTTTTTATCTGGCCCAAAAGCTAGACCCTATTTTCCTTTGAAAAAAAACTACACCAAAATACAAGTCAGAACTCTTTAAATACCATGAGAGTAAAACTTCTCTTAAGTTCAGGGTAAAGCTGCCAATGAGAAGTTACCTTGACCTTACACTCTGTAACCATAAACTGTCTCTGAACAACTGAACAGTGAGTGTAAAAACATGGTGGAGTTGAGCTGAGTATATAGCTTAACACCTAAAGGAACTCCCTAATGTAGAACTAGACCAGAATAATCAAAACAGCCCTTTCTGTTTGTTGGGGTTTTTTTTGTAATACAGAAAACTGTCTGAAATATAATGAAAAACTAAAATAAAATATTAAACTATCTTTTAAAAGGTGCTACTTAGGCTCTTTGCATTAGAGACAGTACCCTGGATATATGAACAGGTACAGAAGCCTGTAGCTGCATTCATCCCCTATGAACTCTTCTGCATATTATCTTTATCACACAGTTCAGTCTCTAGCATTCTGTAAAATGCCTTGGCCCAAGCGAGTTTCCCTCAGGAACACCAAGTTTCCCCTCTGAAACTCACACTGATACAGGTAAAGCAGATGCCCTATGAGCTAATTCAGTGACCAAAAAATTTATTTGTTAACACAGTTAAAATTGCCCAGGGGGTTCCATGCCTTTCCAAAATGCCTTGCTCAGCGAAGCTCAAACCTCTGAAAAAACCACAGAAAATTGGAAGTCTTGGCATATACCCTCAGAACCTTATCTGTGACCCCTTCAAGTCACAGTCCCTGGGAATTTCTGGCATGCTCACCAGATGAGTTCACTGGTTTTACTGAGCCTGATGCTCCAATACTGCCTGTGCTATCCACAGGCAAGCTTCAGTCTGTGTTTGTTTCTATTTTGCTTTGGATTTTTGACAGTAAAATTTCGCTATTATAAATAGGGTTAGAGGAATATTTTGATGGAATTTAGAAAAAAACACTTGAGCCATCTCTTCCCTTTCATTGCAGTCAACATTTCTGGGAGTTCAGACAGTTCCCCCTTTCCCTGTCATTTCTCTTAGACCTTGGCACACTTAAAAGGGAAGAATACATCATCAGCAGGCTCCTTGCACTTGCTGGTTTTGCCAGTCACTTCACCTTCCTCCAGTTTCTCTCCCATCTCATCCCTCCTTTTCAACCCCTGCTTTTGAACTCCATCAGTCTCTTCCCCAAGGCTACACTCCTTTGTGGTTTATACCACCCTGTACCCTGCCTTCTCTCAACTCCCCATCCCAACTTTCCTCTAGTGAGCATTCAAATATATAATTTACTTTCCTCTTGAAAATGTATTGCATCTCCCCAGAAAAATCCCAGCTTCCTGAGGAGGCATTGGTTGTAGCTATCTAAGATTCATCACTTATGTCTTTCATTGAGCTTTCTGAGACTGGCTACAGATCACCTCCCAAGGCCATGATGTCTACACTTGAACCATGTTGGTTACGTTACAAAAGGCTGGCTGGAAATCTTACCCTCCTGTTGTGTTTATACGTATCACAATCTGATCTAGACAGTGTTCACACACCAACTGCCTTCTGTAATCACTTTATCATTGCTTTTCCAACAGCTGGAATCAACGAGGTCAGGTGAAAAACAGTCAAACCACAATCTGAATCTTAGGAACATTCAGAATAATTCCAACACAAATCAAACCTGCACCTCCGAACACAATGCAGGTGGGAAATTGAGTGAAGCCTGAATTTGGGGAGTGCCCTGCTCAGATTACTTTGACCTTGTCAGTTATGCCAGAAAATTGCCATGTAAGCTAAATAAATTTTGAGTTTTTTGAGGCACTTAAAAATCAGCCTAATTTCAGCCTTAATTTTAGGGCTTTTGCACCTTAAATAGAGCAAAACTAGAGTTATGCTGCAAACATTTCTTCTATGGTCTTCTTGTGTTAAACATGAAGTGAAAAAGTAGTACTGTTATTGTTGTTCTTCAAAATATGGAATTGTTCACGCAGTGTGGTGCAGGAGGGAGTTTTAAGTGACCTTAGTAGATACCTCAGTGGAAACAAGAGATGTGAAATGCTTTGGAAAATCAGGCCTTGAGTTTGAGAATACTCAATTTCTCACCAACCTAAAACAATTTCATGAATAAATAAAATAAAAAGTCACAATTTCATCTTAACTTCTCTGTGGAGTTCTACAAGGAGCAGTATTCTCAAGCATAGTTGTGATGTTTCTCAAAGCAAGCATACAGTATCAGCAATTGAGTTCCAAGATGGACCACTTCCAGATCCTTCAGTTTTAATGCTGTGGTTGGTAAATAATGTACAGTTTTTGGCTAGCCATACAGGTACAAATTTGTGGGTAGACAAAAAATGCAAGGCCAGCATACTGACAGAAATTGATTCAAAGGTAGATTCGCTAATAGTTGCACTCTTGTTCCAGTCTTTCAGTCTGAAATGAAAGCTCAGTGCCCTTTTGATTTGAAGCAGAGATGTATGGTTAATTATATCATTTCCCTTGATTACATGTTTGTGCTTCACTGACTGCTAGTTGAGGAGGAAAGTTGAAACAGCTTTAGGTCTAGTATGTTCCTCTACCAAAAGATGTACATGCATTTATCTCAGCATGGGCCCTGCTTCATTTCCCTGTAAAGGGGAATGCATGACAGAAGTCATACACCACTAGTCATTCAGAAAGCTGGCAGCAGGAGATTTCCTCCACTGCTTCTATCCCTCACCTTTTCTTCTATAGGCAAGTTGTTCAGTATCACTATCTGAAAAGTGACAGCAATTATTTGTGGCTACCAGGGAGCTCAATTCATCCAGACCATGAGTTCTGCACAGGCAAAATATTTTACCATCAAGAGCATAATCACTGATCATGAAAAATGGTCAGATGCTCAGAATTCTGCTGCTATGATTGACAGCAGTGCAGCCCTGACCAGACTGAACATGTCTCTCTAGTTCCTAAAATCACCTGGATTCTTGGATGAAGAGGCTTCCCAATCTCTTGAGTCCCTGCAGCCTGTGCCAGCTGAGTCCTTGGAGGATAGTTCTCACACAGCAACAACTATGAGCTTAATAGGAAACAACAGCCAAAGCCATTTTCTCCCAAGGCATGTCCAGGGGAGGGAATGCTCATGCTTTGCAGATAACTTCAGGATTTAGAGCACTCAGGGAGAATGTGGGAGAAGCCTTGACCGTGGTCTAAAGCAAGGAAACCTGAATCTGGTTGGTACTCTAATGTCAGCCGTCATGCAAGGATGTGGAAGTAATGGACTCCAAAGAAAGGCAGGATGAGCAGGATTCTGACACTCTTGCTCACTGGTTATGACACCCAGACAGCAAGGGGGGAGGTCTGAGCTCTGTGCCATTTCTTCTTTTTGAGTTAATGAAAGTGCATTTGAAAAGAATATTGTCAACAGATATATTATGATATTTTGTTAGTCAATAAACTACTAATTAATAACATACTAGAGAACCTCCAAATGAGCATCTCTACTATTCATTCTGAGTTTTTATTTCAGAAATCTAAAATCTATTGCAATTATTTTCATTTTTCATTCGTCTTCAGTTCTTATAGATCCACGCTGCAAATAGCAATTTGGATAACAAAGTCTGTCTGTTCATACAAAATGTTAAGGAAGTTAAAATGATGTTCAGGCAGAACTGACACAGAACATAGAAGGGTAGTAGTTTCTTTATAAACAGATTTCTTCAGATTTTCTGGTTTGGACTGAAAATTCATAGAAAATAGTTACCTGAGATCTTGTATTTTACAGTCACAGGATGCAGTAGTTGAAACCAGTGTTATTTCCAAAGTATTACTGGCATTTGGGGAAAGTCTGAGTGACAGACATGACACCAGGCATCCCATAAATGCACAGATCTTGTCTTTTACTATAATTCTGCTGTTTATTCAAATGGATGATTGTACACTGCACAGTATCTATAATGTTAGTAAATCCCAATCCTTGTTTCATAACAATCAATTGATTTTAATATATTGATTTAATAATCAATCCTTGATTCATTGTAGTTTCCTGAATAGCTATAATTAAAAGATGCTTTGCTTATTTCTTAGATGGAGGTTTCTATAAACAGCTCTTTTTTCCTTAGTTACACACAAGGAGAATATTAAAAAACAAACTACTGTGCTGAATGTTCAAAGACTTTTTCCTCCCCATAGCAACTATTTTTATGACCATGGAAATATTGCTTTTGTTTCAGAAGAAAAAAAACTAAAGGGAACCTTTCTGAACTGAAAGCTAATGAACACGTCAGATTTTAGATATGGGGTAAGTAAGTATAGCTATAGCTGTACTGGAGATGCAGCAATGAAATACAAGTATACTTTGGAGATACTCAGTAACTAGATTAGAAGATTAGGATCACAGAATCCCTTGTTGTGGTGGAATGCCTGCTAAGTCAAAATGAAAAAGAATCTCTCGTCAAAATTATAGATTTTTTAATTATATTGTAAAGCTTCAAAGTAAAGGGATTTTATTTTTTTTTCAAAGTAAAAGTTCTCTAAAAAAAAACCCCTTCAAAGTAGAGGGAAAATGAGAACACCCCACAGCAAACATCTGAAACATACAGGATGTTTTATTAAATGTACATACTAATATATGTTCCACAGTAACAAATTTTTTTTAAAAGCGTACATCAACCTGCATTTATGTAGTAATTCTCCCAGTCTCAAAGATCACAGAATCATAGAGTGCTTAGGGTTGGAAGGGACCTTAAAGATCATCTAGTTCCAAGCCTCATGCCATGGACAAGGACACTTCCCACTAGACCAGGTTGCTCAAAGCCCCATCCAACCTGGGCTTGAACACATGCAGTGACAGAGCAACCACAGCTTCCCTGGACAACCTGTACTGGTGTCTCACCGCCCTCAGAGTGAAGAACTTCTGCCTAATTTCTAATCTAAACCTACCTTCTTCCAGCTGGAAGCCATTACCCATCGTGCCATCACCTTTGTAGGTAGCCCCTCCCCAGCTTTCTTGTAGGTCCCCTTCAGATATGGCAATCCTGCAATAAGGTCTTTCTGGAGCTTTTTCTTCTCCAGGATGAACAACCCCAACTCTCTCAGCCTGTCTTTGTAGGAGAGATGCTGAGGATCTCTGATCATCTTCATAGTCTTCCTCTGGACTCACCTAAACAGGCCCATCTCCTTCTTGTTTTGGGGGCTCCAGAGCTGAAATCATCCAGGTGGGGTCTCACACGAGCAGAGCAGAGGGAAGGAATCACTTCTCTCAACATGCTGGCCACACTTTTGATACAGCCCAGGATGTTGTTGACTTTCTGGGCTTTGCTCACACATTGTTGGCTCACGTTGAGCTTTTCATCAACCAGCATGCCTTTCTCCTCAGGACTAAAAAGGCCATTCACTCCTCTGAGGATCACCATCTGTGACTGACAGCAGGGAGTAGCAGGTTGCAAAGAAAAGAACACACAAATCACGTTTGTTTAAGATACTGACACCAGAAAGGAAGTGTAGAAACCAAGTTCTCTATTATAACCAGAAGGTAGATTTTTGGGGGCTCTTGCAAGCCATCAGTTGCCACAAGAACAGATTTTCCCTTCCCGCCAAAACTGAAGGAGCAAGGGGAGGTGTGTTTCAGGTCCACATCCAGAAGAGCGAGTGTGGTAATTGGGCTAGGCTTCCACAGTTAGTAAAGGACAGGTGTTGGTTTCATACGTGCTCTGAGCACCTAACAAACATAGGTGATTAAATTAATTGTAGATATTTTGCAGATGGCATCAAGTATTGAAGCAACGCAAGGAATTAGCCAAACTAAGATAGAATTTACCTAATGTAAATTTAACTCTGAGCCAGCACCCTCTATTGTCACTGTAGGAAAAAAATCCATTTTTTAGGTATAATTTATGCTAGAGATCAGGTCAGATGAGTCTTTCTTTGGAAGTACTTGTTTCTCTGCATGGACTGCTGAGTCTAGATGCCTAGCTCAAGTGTAAAGGAGATGAGATCAGTCCCATTCCTCATGCCTGGTGTAGGAAGAGATCTACTTTCTCTTATTAGCAGAGGGTGACATCTTCCCACTGATGTCTCCCCAGCAGGGACATGGAGAGAGAGGGTGCCTAAAGGGTGGCAGTCTTTAACCAGATGGAAGTCATACCCTCTCCTGGACAAATTATGATGTGAAGAGTTAAAAGATATTGCAGTCACATTAATCCTTCTGCTTTCTGTTTTGGTTTCTGAGGACATTAAAGTTAGTATTTTTCTTCTCCCAGATACATCTGGCGCATCAAAATCTCACTTTGAAATGTAGACACTCCTCACAGCCTGGAATTTTGCTCTTGAGATGTAGCCCTCATTTACTAGTCCTATGATCTTTACTTTCACTAAGCTCCACAACAGGCTGCAGAATAAGATCTTAGTAATTTTTACTGCTGGCAAAATATCGCTGGGCAGCTTCATATGAAACTGAAAAAAAAAAAGGATACAAAAAGCAAAGAGAACTATTTTAAGCTGACTTTAAAAAGAACCAAGTACTATTTTTAGTGGTTTTACTACTTGTCAAAGGGATTTTCTGTTGTCTGAAACCCAGACCAATGAGGTTTACCACTGCTTGTATAACATCTTTTCAATACTGCTGGTCCTGGTATGGCTTCATATGGCTTTAGAAACCCTCCTCTATCTGTGCAGCCTGGGAGGGAGCTTTTACCCGTGGTGGGGTAGAGAGAGGGTTCAGTTTCTGGGTCTGGCTTGGAGCTCAGTGAGACGGGTGGAGCTCCTAGTGACCTCATTCATCTCGCTGCTGACAGAGTTATGTCCAGGACTGTTTTGGTTTCACTGAAGCCTACTTAGTTCCCTGTTAAAGATATATTTCTAAATATATCTCCTTACATTGGATGCAGGAATGTTTACTCATGCAAAGTCAGGCAAGGTAAACACTTTTTTTTTTTTTAACAGTATCTTTTAAGTGGTAATAAGTCTTGAACTATATTTGGCATCATCTTGGCATGCTGAAGCTACATACAGGGGCTGTCTTCCTTTTTTGGTATCTGTTATTTCTAATTTTATTTTCACTTGGAAAGGGGTGATTGAGTGATCCTTCATTATAGATTTGTCAGTCAGAGTAGACGTTGCAAGCTCTGTGAATTTTGCATTCATCTTTTAAATACCAGAATCACAGTATCATAGAATGTTTAGGGCTGGAAGGGACCTCCAAAGGGCATCTAGTGCACCCCCCTGCAGGGAGCAGGGACACCCTCAACTAGACCAGGCTGCTCAGAGCCTTGGCCAACCTCACCTGCAATAGCT
>JANHGL010001144.1:17368-27485 GCA_024611195.1 Ceyx melanurus
TCTCTTGCTGCAGCCCAGGCTGCCATTGGCCTTCTTGGCTGCCAGTGCCCACTGCTGGCTCATGTCCAGCTTCTCAGACACCAACACCCTCAAGTCCCTTTCTGCAGAGCTGCTTTCCAGTACCTCATCCCCCAGCCTGGATGGATAGTGAGGGTTTCTCCAACCCAGGTGTAGGACTCTGCACTTAGTCTTGTTGAACCTCATGAGGTTCCCTTGGGCCCAGCTCTCCAGCCTATCCAGGTCTCTCTGGATGCCATCATAGAATCACAGAATCAATGTGGTTGGAAAGGACCTCCAGGGTCATCAAGTCCAACCTCCCCTCCAACTTTCCATCCCATCCCTCCAGCCTTTCCACAGTACCACTCAGCTTGGTGTCATCTGCCAACTTGCTGATGGTGCCTCCATCCCATTGTCAATATCATTAATGAAGATATTAAAGAGTACAGGTCCCAGTCCAGACCCCTGAGGGACACCACTTGCCACTGTTCTCCATCTGTACATGGAGCCATTGACCAGCACCCTCTGGATGTGGCCATTCAGGCAGTATATATCCCTGAATGAATCTGTTGACAGAAGCTGAGCAATTTAAAAATACATTTTAAAGTACCCAATGGGATTATGACAGAGGGCTGTGCCAGAAAAATTACAAGCTCTTACTATGCTGTTAGTGTTGCTTAAACACAGATTAAATGCATAGGACTCCCTCTCTCTTGTTCTCTATTTCCAAGAAGAATGTATTCAGAAGTACATTCATTTAGAACTATGCCATCACCTTAATTCAGCTTTGATTCCACACATGGGTTTTTGTTGATTCCTCCTGTTTATTTGTGATGAGCTCTGGCTCAGAGATGTAGTGTAGACTTGTAATTTTTTTTAACATAAATGTGATTTAAAAGCTATTTATGAGAATTATTCCATTTCTTAAAACAGGAAAATAAAATGTTGACCAATCTGTTCTTTTCCTGTGAATTACAATCATCTCATCAGCTGATACCTTTGAAGTGCAGTAAAGACTCATCTTTGCCAGTCATGCTGAAAAAAGCAGCTGTGCCTTATCAATCTTTGTGGTATTTTCTACTCACCCTTGTGTAGGATAACAATTTTTTAGTACAAAAATGGAGGAAAAATTAAAACCTTTAAAATAAATTGTTGTCTTTTAAAAAAATCAGTGTCACTTCAGCAAGCTCTTTACAAAGGACATGCCAGTGCAAAGAAAACATTTAACCATTACCAAAAGGAAGAATACAATTGTCTTGGGGGACACCATGCCTCACATCTTCTGTCTGCACTAAGACATGGGTTTCAGCTGATTCCCTGGGAAATGTTAATTGACAATACTGCTTTTTTTGTTGTTTATGTCTGTTTAATGACTGCTTCTCTGCTGTAGAATCAGGGAGATGCAGTACATTCAGCACAGAGGACACTGGTCCAATATTTAGTCTCTTGGGTTTCTCCACTGTTGCAGATAAACAGGATTTTCACTGAGTCTGGCCTGAAATGATGAGATTGAAGAAAAGCAATACCAGTGGGAAAAAGCAAGAAAAAAACACCACTCACCAAAGCACCAAGTTATGCTTGGGAAAGAGCAAGGTAAAAATATTGCAAAGAAGAATGATCTCTGACTCCCTGGGGAACAGCAGGTGTCTCTCACTGTGGGCTGGAGCTGCCAGTAGGGTTTCCCCAGCAAGGTCATAAACACTGGGAGCAGAAGAGCAGCAGCTGCTGGTGCTTTGAATGGAGAAGAAAGGCAATTACCCACCTGCAGCTGGCTCGAAACAGCTGCACTGGCCCTCCCTACCAAGAAACACACAGGCTTGGGCTTCCTCTCAGAGTACCATCTTGCAGGTGTCCTGCTCCACCACAAAGAGCTTCCATCATAAGACTGGGTGTGCCAGAAAACACCACCAGAGAGGGGCAGGGCTGTGGTGTGAACACATGCACCATTTCATGAAGCTGTGAGCACTGCCACAAGAGATGGTGAGGTATGGGATTATTGTCAGCCCCATTTCCTAGCAACCCCTGAGCATCCTTTGCAAGGCTGGTAACCCTTTACTGCAAAGCCCATTTGGTTTGATGTGACCATTTCCAAAATCTGACTGCTGCAGCAAATTTTAATCTGCTTTTCTTGTCCATAATGGAAACATCTCTCTTGTATAGAGGTCAGAAGCAACTCTGTGTGTTGTGTATTGCTCTAGTGTATTCCTTCATTGTGCTGCAGTACTACATCAAACCCCCTGGGATGCAGATGGACAGCCTACAAAAACATGGCAAAATAACAAAGGTAGGGTCATCTGGTGCCAGCCTTTCTGATGGAGAAGGTTCCTATCCTCTCTGAAGAGTCCCAAAGAGGGAATCTCTGTTCCCATAAAGAGTTGAGCAGCACCAGAAGGAGCCAGATGAGAAGTTGTGCAATATATATCTGAAACTTTGTCTGGTGCTCCAGAAAGTCTTGGTAATGGGAGATCCTGGAAAGAAATTCAACATTTGAGTCATGCTGCTCACACACAGTGAGTCACAGGGCTGGGACAACACACATGGGTGAACCTTGCCAAGTGTGGGCAGAGTCAAGGGAGCTCTTGATGAGCTGGACTTCTTGGGAAACAGAGGCCAGCTCTAGTTTACATGAATGCTGGGCTCAGTGCTCCTCTCTCCCTCCCTAAGCCACAGATTCTCCTGGGCTCGTTTGTGTGACACCCCAGAGGGTCAGCTGCTCAGACATCACTTCGTTTGATATCAGATCTCACCAATAAATGTTCTTCAGCAGCAGCCCTAATGGTGAGAAGGGACAGAGCTGCAAGTGCACAAACTCCTGTTACTTTCTCCACTTCTCTGCTAATCCTACTTTCTGCCCATTGAGGGAGTTCTTGGGGAACTCTGCAAGAGCTGCTGGCAAAATGCACAGCATCATCTTACAAGCACTCTGGAATGAAGTGTAATATTGGAAATAAAAACAACATTTGTGAGCTGAGCTCTACATTGACTCAATAAGGGTCATTGGCAGGGCTTTGTGAAGTAAAGGAGGATATTTGTGAAAGTGCTCAAGTTGCAGAAATCCTAAACAACAGAGATTTTTACTGTCAAATACTTCAGCAAGCCTCTTGAATCATACATAGTGTCATGACAATGCATGTCATCTCTTGACACGCAGAGAAGAATTAAGCTACATTAAGACTGGAGCTATTTTAGGCTGTTTGTTCCAAGCTCTTTGCTTGGCTCAGGCTGTGTTTGAATCACTGTAGACTGCTGTCTTCCCCAGTCAAGTAGCCGTGGGTTTGGCAATGACCTCCCTCCCCCAGGGAGATAAGGCAGTTTGTACCATGTCAATGACCAGAGGCATCCACAAAACATTAGGCAGGCTCCTGACTGTCGAGAAGTTGAAACTGCTTGAAAACAGCAGGGTCAGTCTGCTCCCAAACACACTGATACTATCTCATTAGCGGTGGCATTTACTGCGCAGCACAAGGAGCAGAAAAGGGAGTTGTTAGAAAAAAAAAACAACTAACAAAAGGCAAACAAATAGTATGGAATCGTTAGGCAGAGGGAGTGTGGGCTTTGTCTTTGTTAAAGTCGTTGTCCCCCTGAGTCACATACAAACAGCAGATTATCACTCCCTTATCATCCCTCCAAATAATGTTCTCCTCCCAGCTGGCAGGGAAGGAAGGCATTTTACCTGAAGCTCAGTTCTTGTTTGTAAACCTTTTTTTGTTTTGAAAATGCAGTGTTGCCTGGAAGGTTTGTGTATGACAGACAAGGAGAAGGTGGAGAGACTGCAGTTGCATCAGACAGCTTGGAGGTCAACTCCTCTCCTGCTGACTGCAATGGCATCATTCAATCTTTGACTTTAGTGTGGCATGAAAGAATAAAGATTGAAGAGGAGCCCAGCCAGGAGGATCAAAATACTAGAGGATAAACTCTTGAGATTAGAAATAGCCTTTTTGTTCTTTATCTCTACAGCACCTAGCCCAATGAGTGCAGGACTGGTGCCACTCCAGCCACATGAGCAATAACCAGGCAATGCTCTAATAACCAAAGGGAGTGGAGAGAGGTTTGGGAAGTGCCCAGGAAACTCTTGTCTTCAGCAGCACTCAAATATGTCCATCATATAGTTCCACCAGCCTATTAGGTTATAACCTAATAGGGCAAAAGTTACCTTTCAGATTTTTGTCCTGGAAACCATGAGATGGTGAGGAAAAAATAACACAAGTCATATATGGCCTAGAATGGTTTTGAAGAAGTATTGCTCATTTTGTCTCAGAGATGCTATTGGTAAAATATGAATTATATTTTGCTTCTGTATCTGGCAATGACCTATTGGAATAGATTTATATAGTACAGTTAAGGTCTTTTTCTTTTGTAAAAAGTCACACGTATAAATATACAGAAAGTTTGTATGAACTTACTGGGAAAATAAATTATTTCAGGACTGATATTCTTATGCATATTGTTACTCTGGCCTCTGCATTTTCCTTTCCATCCTCTCTTTCCTTATTTATTTATTTATTTTCTATTTCTTTCCTGTGTTTGCACTAGATAGCTATTCTTGGATCCATAGATGAAGTGGAATGCAAAAAGGGTTGGTTGTTTTTTTTTTTAATCACTGTTCAGGAAACTCCCTGGAGTATAATCAACTATATATTGGATTTTGACAATTCGAGACAGCTGCAGTTAGTTTGCAAGAAGGCTGCATGTCTGTTGTGCTCGGGTATTCCTGTGATATGCTACCTGTAAAAAACCAGTAAGAGCTGCATGTGAAGGAATACAAAAGGGTATGATGAATGTGGGCTTTTTTTCTCCTATTCTTGAGTCATTATTTCTTCTTTTTATAGATCGGTTTCATTTGTTATCTCATGCCATATTTAGCTTGCTGATAAATTCACTCTACCTCTGTTTTCCTGTGTGATTTCTTTCAGAATGGAAGTGCAGTCTGGCACAGATAACAGAATAGCTCACTGCACGTGTCTGTCCATTAAACTGCCTTCAGTTTAATGCAAAGACAGCTAAAATACGTTGTTTAGAGGTGAAACTAAGAGTGATTTGACTGATCTTTCCTCAGAGTACTGCAAAGGGATGCTCAGAGTGGTGAAAGAGTCTCAGTCTGCCTGGCAAATATCCTGCAATTTTAATTGTGTTCAGATAGGAAAAAAAATTACATTTGCTGCAGCTAAGTGAACAGTCCCAAGTGGACAATGTATTTAACACATTAAGGTTGGGAGTCTGGGCTGCATCACATCTGAAGAGCTCTACTCAGGACAGCTCCAAGAACAGAGACAAAAGTAGTATTGAGCAACCCTCCCCAGCCCTTCCTTCCCCCAGAACTTACACAATCCTTTGGCAAAGCCTTTTTTTTTTGCACTCAACACGCACATGGGTATGCTTTTTGCACAAGTAGATGGAGGTAGATGGCTTGTGGCATTCAGGCTACCTGGGAATTCTCCCCAGAGCCTCTGTAGACTGGATCTTCCAGCCCATGGCTCCCCTGTAGCATTTGAGTGAATTTCTCTGCTCTATTACTTGTGCAATATGTCTGAGTAAATAGTGATTTCACATATATATATATATATATGAAATCACTATTTATATATATTTATATTTTTATATATTTATATATATATAATTTTATATGTATGTATATCTCCAATCTTCTGATTTTCCCTAATTTTCTTCTAATTTATGTTATTTTTGGTGCTAGTGCAACACTGGAAAATAAGGAAGAAGAAGCAAAATCACTTTTTGTAAAAATATTACATTTATACTATTTTTTTCCTGCTGACACAAGACACAAATTCAACAATTGAGAAAGGAGCGAGGGAAAAGAAAGGCCTAAAATAGAGATAGGAGTCATCTGGTCCTTGGGAAGAGCAAGGTGAGCTTGTTGTTATGCTATTATTGTTTAAATTCCAGTTACTAATTCACTCCAAGAGCAGAATTAAAACCAGGAAAATGACATGTCAATGACCAAGACCCCATCCTTGAAAATACCATGTACAGTATCAGTTTTCTTTCTCATCCACCCACAATCCAAGAAGACAGAGGAGTCATAAAGACTAAAACTATTCAAAAGCAACTCACTGATTTCTACTACTTTTTATTTTGACATTTCTACGTTGGAACTTCTGGACGGGAAAGAACTTGTTCTAAAAATCAGGTATCACAGAGGCACCAAAACTGCCACTCAGTTTTAAAAATAAACTCTCCGAAAAAGCATTTCGTTCAGAAACAGAGATTAATGTGATATTTGAAAGAGACTGCTTTCTACTAGATTCCTGGATATTAAGGTAGTTCTAGATACTCACTAGTGAAATACTGATGCTAAAATTATGCAGTTTATTTGAAATCATTTTCCACTATATACATAATGACCAGAGTACTTTGTTTAAATTTTTTTGCATTCATATAACAGATTTTTTTGCTTAAATTATTATTTTATTTTATTATAAATCATGAGGAATTAAGGAATATTCTGGTTGTCTGAAATGCATACGTAGAAATAAGAAATTAAGGGCAAATTATTTGCCATATATTACAGGGAAAGTAATGCTTTTCTGAAACATATATAATTTCAACTTTGTTGATAGGTGTATATACACAGAGTATAAATAACAGATGAATTTCCCCTGATGTTGAGCATCAGCTGGATATAATACACAGTGTTGTGTGCCATTAATAATACTTCTGTTGCAGAGTTAGAAATGCACAAAATAGCTTGGCCAAAACAGACTGTGATAGAGAGATGGGAAATGAAATGCAAAGAAAAATTAGCCAGAATTCTGCATCACTGATGGTAGGAGACTCTCAAGAGGTATGCTGAATACAAGAGAAAAGAAACAAAGAGAATGAATCCCATTAATCTTTTTAAGATAGTCACTAATTTGAAGAGTCTGGGACCTAGGAGAGCAAGGGGATGACTCAGAAATGAGAAGCATTTCCAGCACTTTTATTCAGCATTGTTGAAATACTGAACAAATAGCTGAAGTCAAGAGCAACGAGTTTAAAAGGCTCTGGTTTGTTTTCTTTTTGTGAAGGATTTTTGAGATGACATTAGCTACATATCTGAACTTACAATGATAAGTTTGAGGGTGATTTGTATTTATTAGGGTTACAAGGGCAGGCCTCAGTGGACCATATGGTATTTTCACAGGGCTGTTTCCATAATAAAAATGGCATGAAACTGTATTAACTTTTCACAGATTTATAAGGAAACAAGCTGTCTAAATGGACATGTTTGTTTACAGATGGGTTTAAAAACAACTTGGGGTAGCAGGAATCCCTGTATGTTTTTGAATCAAACATATATCTATAGGTTTGAAGTTTTAATCTGGGCTTGTATTTCCATTCTGACAAGTAGTAGCTGAGAAAAGAGGCAGTGGAATAAAAAATGCAATTAATAACAAGGAGCAATAAGGAAAGAATAGGAAACAACCCAGAGAAAACTTCAGGGAAAAAATAAAAAATAAAAAAAAGAAAAATAAGTAAACATCTAGATAATTTCTACAGAAAAGGATGGGATCAAATTCACAGCTCCATCCACCTTCCAGACTTGGTCATGCCTTTAGTTAATTTTATTTTTCCCTTACAACTGAACTCCTTTTCTTCTTCCTGGGTACTTTAATTTGAAAGGAATATTTCCAGCTTAATTCTCTGGATGTTTATTTCCTCCTAAAAATTAAACAAAATCTGATATAACAGCTACCATGATAAAATCAGATTGAGTCACAATAGAAGCACATAGCAATTTGATTTTGATTTATTGGAAGCATTACATTTCTATTATTACATTTCTGTTATTACAACACAACATTTTGGGTCTGATTACTAGAAGATGGGAGGGTACATCCTGAGAAAATATCATTTTTAGCATCTTCTACACTTTCTTTTATTAATCATGCTAACAGACAGGATGATGGATTACATGGAGCATGTGTTTGACCCAGAATGGCCAGCTTTATGATGTATGATTTTATGAAGTGATTAACTCTAGAATGGAAGTCCCAGCCTGTTTCTTTGCAATAACTGGTTTGGGTTTTTTTTAACATGCTTCTTCAGTTACAGTGATGATTCCAATTTGGAAAACTGAACAAATTAAAAAGAGATATAAAGTTGGTCTTACATGAAAAAGGGCTAAGCTGAATTTCATATTGAGAGTTTGCATTAAGTCCTACCTATATTTCAGAAAAGACTTCTTTGAGGTTGATGTCCTGAGTTTTGTTAATAAATATGAGCTAAATTCATAGATCAAACAAAGCAAACTGTGTTTTTTTATTAGCTCAGCAAAGTGAACATGAGGATATGGAAAAGAGCTCTGACAACTCATGTATTTTACTGTTTTTAAAACATCTTTCTTAATCTGTGAGTGTGTCCAAACCAGGGAAGGCATAAAATAGTAATGAACACCAACTATGGCATATTGACATCTTTAGTCTTGCAATTTTAGGGCCTGTATTCCTAGACATATGTCAGAAAAAGGAACCTGCAGGACCATGATCTAAGTCTTTCCCAATTATTAGTAAAAATAAATAAATAAATAAATAAAAAATTAAAAAAAAAAAAAAAAAAGCAAAATAACCCCCAAAAGGTTCTCTATTTGTTACTCAGAAACTGAGATTATCATAGTGATCACTGCCCACCAAAGACCAAGGCATACACAAGCTGATGTCTGGACCCTTTTGGCCAGATTTTGCAATGTATAAATGCAAAAAAAAAAAATAAAAAGCCTTGCCAACCCCAAACTAAGTCTCTGGAAGGCTGAGTACTTTGCTTTAAGAAAGAAGCAGTCAGCTGATTAAGGCACTGTGCTGAGTGCTGAGACCACCCTTAATAAGCTTTTTGCACTCTCTGTACATCAAAACCACATTATTCATTTTGGGAATAATACATCTTTTCTCCAATTCGTGGGCTCTGAATTTTAAATTTACTTTAAGGTCTTTGAGTCAAGGTCTAGCCCTTACTAGATGCATTTGAGCATCAAATAGAGATTGATCCCAAACACCTTTATAGGCAGAGAAGGAAGCTGAAACCTCCACGTGCTCACACTCCAGTGGATCCATCTCCTGCAGAAGCCCTTGTGTGCTCATTTGCCTTAACTCTCAGCACACTAAAGGGTGACCCAGTCACAAGAACCAGCCCTGCACCCTCTCCACCTCCTCATAATTCAATATCTGTGTTTGTTGGCAGCTAGGAGGTTTTAACTTTGAAAGAAAAGGAAGGTAGGATTTTAGCAGAATCCTATTGCAAAGCATGTATTTCTTCCTTTTCTTTCCTTCTCCCCACCACCCCCCTAACAAATCCCTGAGGTCAACATTGTAATAAACAGCAGGAAAGGCCCAATTTTCTGCACCTGTGACCTTGTTTGTCTATATATTTCTATAGGTGAATGGGCACTGGGGACACAAAAAGGAAGTGAATTCAATGGATTGGTTTAAAAAAAACCAGCATTCTAATCAGCAGGCACTCAGGTAAAATAGCTTTAAAACCCTGTTAAAATAGACCCAGAGTGAACCAGCAAATGTAGCTTGGAGTTGTTTTGAGTGTAAGAACGTGGCATTGTTCAAAACCAGCCTCTGGTCAACTAGCTTTTTATTCAGTATCCAAACCTCTGCACCTGAAATCTTTTAACACAGAGCAGAATGATTTTTGGTTTAATACCTTTTTTCATCTCATGAAAATTCAGTTCTGACAAAAGCTACTAGACTAGCAAAAAAGGAGACTTTTTTGATTTTTTTTTATTTATTTTTTTTTCCCCAGAAATAGGACTGGCTCAGGCACCATGAGCTTCCCCACCTGTTCTTCTTCCTGGGAAGGCTGCATGGGAATTGTCCAGTGAGACAGCCAGCAAAGGTGTTCTGTGTTAGCACCAGTGGTACTAATGGTGTCAGCAATGCCATCAGAGCAGGAGACATCAGTAGGACTGATGATTTGATGATGATTTGCAGATGACACTAAACTGGGTGGGTGTGTCGATCTGCCTGAGGGTTGGGATGCTCTGCAGAGGGATCTGGCCAGGCTGGAGCGATGTGCTGAAACCAACTGCTGTTGAACCAACTGGTTCAACAAGACCAAGTGCAGGGTCCTGCATTTGGGTCACAACAACCCCCTGCAGCGTTACAGACTTGGGGAGAAG
>JANHGL010001144.1:27585-73038 GCA_024611195.1 Ceyx melanurus
AGAGAGGGTGGTTAGGCATTGGAATGGGCTGCCCAGGGAGGTGGTGGAGTCCCCATCCCTGGAGGTGTTTAAGAGTCTCGCAGACGTGGTGCTGGGGGACATGGTTTAGGGACCCTGGCAGTGTAGAGTTAATGGCTGGAATTGATGATCCTGAAGGTCTCTTCCAGCCAAATCATGCCACAAAGTCACTGGGATTTGGGAACCTGGATTAACCTAGAGGAGCATCTGCTCTTCTAACCCCCACTTGAGCTGAGTCATCTCTCTTTCTGAAGGTAGATGGGAAGGAATAATGACATTTTCTAGTGGAATGTTGTTCCAACTTTCCTAACTGTGTAATACACTTGCTTTTTCCAAAGAAAATACTGCTTTATGTGTAAAAGCTTCACGTGCCAAGAGGTGCAGAAATTCTCTCACATTTGGACTGATTGGTTTTCAGAGTCTTTTTTAAATGCCTAAGGGGAGTGATCTGTAAAGTCCAAATAGTGCAAGAATTATCTTCTCCTGGTATTTCAGTTCCTGGATGGTGGATGTACTTTGAAAAGACTGGATGTCAGGTTGTTATTATGGCTCCCTGAAGGTTTTGAAAAGGCTTGTTTAAAAAAATTAAACACAAAAGCCAACCTGTTTGTCTTTATTTGGATTTCCCACTGGGTTATTTCTGGCTCTGTTGATTATTCAAGTCCCTACTGAAAGCTGCAGCATCTGCCCACATGAGTATATGCTCTACTTGCACTGCATTGCTGCAGAGGAGTCAGTTCAGCCCCTGAAGCACTTCTGGTGGTTAATTGCTGTGCAGTCTACAAAATTAAGCCTGAAATAGGAAAGGGACTCCCTGATTTATTTTTTTTTCCCTGAGGTCAAGCAGAGCTCTAGCAAGGATGTACACACTGCCTATTTCCTTGGTGTCCCAGAGGCAGGGTGGTGTGTGGTGGCAACCTTTGCTATCAAACCATTCCTTTCAAGGGGTACTAAGATTTTAAACAAGAGGTAGACAGAGGGAAAAGACTTTAAAATGGAAAAACCAAAAGCAACTCATTAAAAAAAATTATCAGATCAAAGCTCAGTATAAAGTATTGACCATTCTTGAGTGTTTAGATTCAGGGAGATGAGGACAAGCTTGATTTAGCTGCATTAATAGTTTGGTTGCTTTTTGACCAAAATGCCATTTAATGCACAGTCTGATGTCTCTTTGAAATTAGCCTCAATAGTTTGGCTGAACACATGTGTTCACAGTCATATATGTGTGCTTAATCTCAAATACAAATACTGAACCATGTTTGTTCAGCCCTGTGTTTACTCTGGTGATCAATTTTGAAGCCTAAATACTGTTTAACAACACTGTAAATAACTCGGAGACAGCTGTTTATTTGCTCATGTTATTTGTCAAGTGTTTTTATAAAAACAGACGTGGGATTAGCTTTGTATTGCTTCCTTGATATGGGAGATACCACTCACCTGAGTTTGTGTTTAGCAGAAGCTCTCCTGTGTGCTCTAGCTAGTTATTCAAATATTCTTCTCAGCCTAAAAAGCACCTGTGTCCTGACTTAAGACCCAGGCTTAACATGTAGCCTTGGAAAAAATTGCTTCCTCTGAAGATGAAAGAGTGGCCAGTTGGTCAGTGCTTTAGTTTTCTTATATGTAGATTTAGGATTATTCTTATTTACAAGCTGGACATGGGTATGAGCTCTAATTTTGCCACTACACATAGAGTTTTGGCCTGTGTGATCAGAAGAAGCAGGTTGATCAGCAAAAATAAGATAAAAGCCAAGCAAACAGCTAACAGAGATTTCTATTTATAGCTCATCCTCTTTGTTTAACTAGGAGGAGCCTGGTAACAACCCTCCATTAATGAAGTTGGCCATAAAGAAGCCTATTAAACATTTTTATCACCATGCTTTAAAAAGAGTTGTATTTATCCTACCAAGAAACAACAACAAAAAGAGAAAAAAACCCCTACAAAACAAAACAAAAAAGCCAACCAAAAAAAAAACACCCCACAACAATAAAAACCCAACCACATGAAAAAAAAACCCACAACCCAAAACCAAACACTACCCCACCCCAAAAAAAAAACAACAAAACCAAAACAAAATCCTAAGCCAAACAAAAAGAAATTATCAAAACCCAATGACAGATATTAAAAGGTAACCTCAGCTGTCACCAATTTTAAATTAAGGCTATTGGTCTAGCACTAAATAAGTTAGTCTGTAAGAAAATCACAGAGTAGAATTGCTCCTGCTAAAATAATTAAATTATTTTGCATTTCTTCAGTCATAGAATGAAAAAATAAAAATAAATAGAATCAGAGCAGACCTTAAATTCTGATTCGCTTCAAAGCCTCCCTAGGCTTAAAGACACCCTCATGCCAAGGTTTCTTTTCTCAAGTTATTAACTTTATAATAGCAGTTTGGGGGGTTCTGGGAGTTGGGTTTGTGGGGTTTTTGCAACTCTGATTTTCGGTTCTTGACAGAATTAGGGAGGAAGAGGAGCTATTTAAAGTGATGAGTAGCATATTGATGCAGCAGTATCTTTAGAACTTAGCTGAAAAGTGAGAAATTAGGGTGCTAAAAACGAATTACTTCAGTAGGTGGCACTATTCCCTCTGTGTCACTCCTAACTCAATACTCTTACACGGTTCTTTGGGGCTAAAGAGATGTAAAACGAAGAACCCTGTCGGTCATGGTTAATGAAGACTACTCATTAATTACTCCTCCCAGCAGTGGAAGTTGCTGCTTTTTCAAGTCTGGTCAGAAGACAATAGAAAGCCTGCAGCCTACCTGCCCTCTCTGGTTAAATGGATGGGGTGCTTAAAGACTCAGTCTTGCCATGAAACAAATAATATTCTGTTAGAAATATGCGGTCTGGTAGTCACAAAGCTCTACAACACTGCATAAATACTTGTCACCTGTCCCCAGAATACATTCACTTGCAATTGCAGTTCAGTCACTTCTCATAGCTGTTAGCCATATAAATTCATAGATGGGAGTAGTAATTATATACAAGTGGTTTCACTTTACACTGTAATGTAATATTTCATTATTTTTTTAGAATACCTGTAGCAGTAATTTTTTTCTTTTTTTTTTTTTTTAAAGAGTATTTCTTTTGCTTGGCTAAGCTTCTCTCTTGCTTTGCTAATGAAAAATGAGCACAACTGTGGAATCATATCATAGAATCACAGAATGGCAGGGGTTGGAAGGGACCTCTAGAGATCACTGAGGCCAACCTCCTTCCAAAAGCAGGATCACCCAGGGCATGTCACACAGGAACAGATCCAGGGGGGTTTTAAGGGTCTCTAGAAGAGACTCCACAGCCTCTCTGGGCAGCCTGTTCTGTCAGGGCTCTGTCACCCTCAGAGTGAAGAATTTCCTCTTCATGTTGCAGCAGAACCTTCTATTCTCCAGTTGATACCTGTTGTTCCTAGTCCTGCTGCTGGGCACTACAGAGGAGAGGTTGGCTCCTTCTATTTGACACCCACCCTTCAGATACCTATAGACATTAATAAATTCCCTTCTCAGTCTTCTCCTCTCAGGACTAACAACCCCAGTTCCCTCAGTCTTTCTTCATAGGGGAGATGCTTGAGTCCCTTCAGCACCCTCTTAGCTAGCCATTGGACTTTTTCTGGCAGGTCCATGTCTCTCTTAAACTGGGAAGCCCAAAACTGGACACAGTGTGTTCCAGGGCAATGTTTGTAGAAGATTCCTGTTTTCATTGAGCATATTTGAAAGGAGAATCCTCTATGTCAGATGTCTGTATAACATGGCTGCAGTTGCAAAGCATCTTTGTGGCATCCCGTGGTAATTGTGACAGCCAAACAGCAGTTAGAACAGGTATGTTGTGTTTTGTATAAAGCAATTAAAGGGGAAGGATAATTAGGATATGTCTAGAGAGTTTCTCAGTCAGGGAATTCCCAGTTAAAGAGATCGATCCAACTTTTAAACCTGACCAGTTTCTGGGCTTGAATCTAGTTCTGTAGGTTTGAACTGAAATCCTTTTTGCTTTTTATTCCCTGTCATTCATCTGGAATGCAAGTTTAATGCTCATTTTGTATGTTGGGGAGGCATCACAAGTAGTTGGGAGTCAACAGCAGCAAAGCAAATTTTCTGTAAACTTGCATCTCCCTTTGGCAAGCCCTGTCAGGGCCATCTTCTGTCCTTAATATTCTGCCCATGAACATTCCTGACTATTTACCACGTAAGGATAAGAATAATTCAACCACTTAAGGGCATGAGCTTACACACAGAGCCTGTATGAGTAAAGGATTGATGGGCTGGATCACTGTAAAAACATTCTAGCAGTCCATGTTCATCAATACTAAGGTAATAAAACAACATGGTCTGATTTCTTTCTTACCTCAGCAAAATGTTAGTTCTTTACCAAGCTGAGGCTTGGTTTCTATGCACAAGGAACAGAGGTTTGTGTAATTTCCAGCTCTCTGATAGGCTTGGTGATGGTACTTAACCGTAAGTCAAATATCTGTATTTTCTTACTCTAGTTTATCCATCTTCAGGCAATGAAGGAGCATATGATAAAACCAAACAATTAAATAGAATGGGAACAAAATTCAGCGAATAAACCCCAAGTGTCTGAAGAGGATTTATAAATCAATTTGTCCATTTATAAATCCAAGTCCAAGCCCCTAGTTACATATTAATGTATCCTTTAAAGTACCAAATCAATCTTCAGTGCTTTTCTGCCAGATGTCTGGATTCATGACAGAAAGTGCTTGAGGAATTGAGACCTGCCTGCACTATCACCAGGACTGTGTCTCTCCATTGCTACCATATAGCTTCAGTCCCATTTTCCAGTAGATGACAGACAATTTGCAATATCCTGATGGTGATGGTGACACTGAAACTTTTTTTCCTTCTTTCTCCTTCACTCTGGTAAAACCCAATCCACTCCGAAAGCATGAGGTTTGAAAATGAACACAGAGGAGGCTGGATGAAGGGAGAGGAATTATTCTGCTTTCTAGAAAGTCTTCTGTTGTGAAATGTGCAGTTCATGTTGGAAGCATTCCTCAGCATTCATAAGAGCTTTCTAATAGATTTATTTTGAGGAAAATAAATTCTTGTACTGACACTATGGTTCAGGAGTAGAGACATTGGAAACTGTGAGTATTTTTGATATTGCAGCCTGATTATCTATGTTTGCCTAGATAAGTACCCCTTTCATAACTAAGAATAACCATAAGTATCTAAGTAGCACAGAACAGTGGTTTTCAGCCCATGATCTCTGCTTCATAGATGACTTATAAGGTGTCCACAGAAGCTAATGGTGAATACTAAGGATGTAGTAAGGAAGCTTAAATTCTTCACACAGAAATTCACACCCATGAGAAAAAAACCCAAACAAAATAACACACACACACACGCCCCACCCCACACCCAGTGTTCCATACATTGGCAAAGTTTGAAAAACTTCGTTCAAAGAAAGATTTGGGAATAAAAGAGAAGAGAAGCACATTCAAGCAAGAGACTTGGTGATGAGGAGACCATGGGCAGGTCTCTTGGCAGGCTGACATACAATGCCAGCAGCTTTAAATGAGCAAGCCCAAATACTGGATGCTTTTTAAGGAAGAGCCACAAAATAAAATTGTGCATGAAAATGTGTAAGTCAGAATCATCTAGCAAGACCCACCTCAAAACTGGATTTTTATCTACATTGCAAGGTTATTTGTCACATCAAACAGGTTAAAAAAGGAGAGATGTATTCCTCAGCATTATGTACTAAAGCTTACTTGAGGGGAAAAAAAAGCCTTAAAATAAACTTGTTGGACTATTTTAATGGCATATTATTAGTAAATTATTCTTACTGTGTCATGAAAGAATAAAAATATAAGAAAAAATCAAATCCCAGATGGTAAAAAATTCCTTCCTGAAAAAAAAAAAAAAATATTTTACTACTTATATTGAAATCAGCACATTTTACACTTTTTATACAGTATTTCCACAGTGAAGAAGCTCCCAGTTCCTTTGGCACTGCATAGACGAAAGCAGATACTTAAAAAAAACACAAACAAAAAAAAAAGTTGAAAAAAAGACATTTGTTACAAGCAGGAGCATTGATCTACAATACTGTTTTTCCTGAGAAAACTCTGTGGTATCTCAGTTTTAACACCTTATGGGTTAAAGGAAGAGTTCCCTAAGAGCAGAGAGCTTGTTTCTGGCCGTCTGGAGTTATGTCACAGAGGAAATATTGTATGTTCCTCTCTTTAGCATGATGGGAATGAGATGGAAGGAGTGACTGCATGAGGTCAGATGGAAAGAGACTGGGATCCCATTGTAGCGACCTGAAGACTGGGGGCTTAGGCTGTTCAGCTTCTCCATCAAGGAGCTGCCCGTGGTTTTGGGTGCCAACCTTCCAGCACGTTGAATCAGAATGCTCAGCTGAGAGACGTGGTTGGAGAGAAGCACCAGGAAAGGTGTGGTGACTGCTTGGGGGCACCAATGTCCTGCCTGTGCTCTGGCGTGGGGGACTTTGTGGTTGGCTGCTCATTTTTTGTGCTCATCTCAGGTTTCCCGGTGTGCAAAGGACTATCTTCCAGTCCTTCTCCACTCACCTTTCACCTCCTGACAGAAGGAGACGTGGGTGAGGTTGGCTAGTGGCAGGACAGGGCAGAATTTTCAGGAGATTGCAGTTCCTATGGTAGGTGCTGCGAGGGAGCTGCTCTAACAGGGGGCTGTTTACAATGTGATACTTCAGCAGCTGCTCCAGTCCCAGCCCTGAGCTGTCAGTGCTTACGGTTTTATGGCACTTTCATCACCATCTGTCACTCCTTTAATGGCATGATATGTGCATCTTGCACCCTTCCCCCTGACAACCCTGTGCCCACCCTGCTGCAGGCACGTGAATACTTGGAGTTGCTCAGCCATATGGTGCTGTGCAAGCTGCACTGCAGGTCCTTTGCTTCTGGATCCATCTTGAGGGACTGCAGGGGACAGTGGCTAGATGGGGTGGCCCAGGCAGCCCAGAGTTATGGCGTAGCAGAAAATAAAATACTACCATGCCAACATGGGAGCTGTGGTCTGTATGCAGTGCCTTCTTTATCGATGGGTTTGCCATCCTAATGTGGGCTGTTGGGCGGTGATGAATGCTTGGCATAGTCTTCTGCAAGGAAAAGCAGCCTGAAGTTTCTACTTTATGCTAAACTGAGAAAGAATAAAACACAGAGAAATGCATTTTTAACTAGAAGTATTGATTTTTGTGCACATAGACACACCCCAAGGCTGAATATCATGTCCTTGCCAAGGAACGTGTTATTTCGGGTTGACACTTTTTATTGCAAAATCCAGGATGTTTTCATTCGTTCAAAACAGGAGAAAACTCCAAGTGAGCTGCAGCAATCTCAAAACCCGTGGCTGTCTCCCACCACCAATCCGTGTCTGTGCCGTGAACACACACTGTTTGAAATCAAAGTCTTCTTCAGCCTTGGAGAAGCACCCCCAGCAAGTAAGGAGCTCTGGTTTGCCATTCCTTAACTCCCAACTGGTGGAGGTTTTAATGCCTGTAAGCTTAATGCTGTGCATTATACTGTTATCTGCATTACCTCAGGGGTTTGGAGGGAGAGAGAGTGTCTGAGAGTAAACTTCACTGTAGCAATCTTTTTTTTTTTTTTTCCTCTTCTGTGTTCCTCTGATTGGTCATTTGATTACAGTGAATCCCCAAAGGCTCATGGATTAAAAACAAAGGCTGGTTTGTAAGTGAACTTGCTGTTGATGGATTAGGGCAGTGTGCTGGCTGTAACCAGATCCACAATACAAGTTCATTCATTTGGAGAGCAGCTCTTGACTCGCATTACACTCTCTCTGACTTGCTCTTTGCCATCCAGCCAGTGAAACTTTACACCTCCACGATTTTATCGCAGCCTCAGTTCACCAACAATGTGTGTCACGCTGTGCAAAAATATAACTATAAATCAAAGTCCTACATATGGTGGAGAGGTAACCTTTCCAAAGACCCTGTTTTGAAGGCTGTCACTTAACAGATTTGTTTGCGTGCATGTGTGTGTGATGCATACACATATATGACAATCAAAGGCTACCACAACAGAACACTCTTCTCTTCCAAGCTGACATTTCACAGTGTAAGCCAAAAAAGTGCACAGTGCAACATTTGGCATTTCAATATTGACACACACCTTCTAGATTTTCATTCTAAAGCCAAATGCTTTTGAAGAGGATACATTTTTATATCACTACTTGGGAGGCAAAGCCAAGCGTGCCCACATTTCTGTGCTGTGCAGAAGGGAACTTTCACCCCTGATTTTTTTATCTCACTCACTCTGTGGCTCACGTGCCACTCTGAGCATTCCCAATCCTCAGAGAGTGCGATCTTTAAGAGCTGTCGTTACACTTGTCAAGTTTGACAGAAGATAAGAAAGAGAACTGGTTTTAATCATGACAGATTCCAAGTCCTGGAAATTTTTCCAGAGGTTACTTTCTCCCAAGAGATGACATTTTCCAAAGCCCGTTCTCCTTTCAGTTCATGTGTGCACGTTCCCACAATCCAGAGATCTTCACCTCCAGATCTTTTTGCTTGTTAAACGCTGTACCTAGTAGACAGGAAGACTAAACCTTGTTATATTTTTTTGCTAATTACTCATGATCAACTATTTCTAATATGGATGAGAGTCAAAACCAGAAATACATTAGCCCAGCAAGGGGAAGCCCCAAAGAAAACTACTCACGCCAAGCCTGTGCTATGCAAATGTCAGTTGTGCCTAAGGAAGGGAGAGTTCCCATCTCTAGGCAGTGTTCCTGATTTATACAAGTCTTATCTGTTTCTTCTGCAGAGAATTAGGTGGTGTAAAAAATCTTACAGGTAGGCTTTTCCTGGTTTTACCTTCAGGTAAATATAATCGTATATATCATATCCTTTGTCTATATCACAGGATCACAGAATGTCAGGGGTTGGAAGATCTTTGAGTCCAACCACCCTGCCAGAGTGGGATAGAGGACTAATCTAGCACAGGGCACACAGGAACGCATCCAGACAGGTGTGCAAAATCTCCAGAGAAGGAGACTCCACAACCTCTCTGGGGAGCCTGTTCCACTGTCTGTGACCCTTACAGTAAAGAAGCTCCTCCTCATGTTGAGGTGGAACTGCCTGTGCTCCAACTTCCATCCATTTCCCATTGTCCTATCCCAGGGCACACGTGAGAAGAGGCTGCCCCCTCCTCCTGACACTCAGCCCTCAGATATTTATAAATACTTATTAAATCCCCTCTCAGTCTTCTCCAGACTAAAGAGCCCCAAGGCTCTCAGCCTTTCCTCATAAGACACATTATCATGTTACCCTTAATCATCCTGTGCCCAGATCTCCAGTCTGGAGCCTGGAGAAAGGGAAAACCAAGGTGCAGAAAAACTAGCTAAGTTAGTCAACGAAATCGGTGGCAGAAAGAGTTGGGAAACAAGCTTTAAGCAATCTTTCTTCTGCTGCAAGAGCTTCACTCTGCCATGAGGCTAAAGCAATATTGCTCTTCCCCTGAGGAGGTGATTTCCACCAGTTTAGTTATGGAAGAAAAACCAGCTAAATTCAGAGAAGCTCTAGATTGTGTGTGATGGCCACTTCTAGGTTTTCCCCAGCACTGTCTCACTTAAGAACAGCTTATGAAATCATGTTAATGAATAACCAGCTCCTCTGTGTCATATTGCTTTTTCTTTACAAAAATAGAGACTTTGTGTTTACTCTGTCAAAATTTTGTGGAAGAGCCTTTTTCTGGTTTTCTCATCCACAAACTTGACAGGTGGGAGGTTGACTATTGGGAAATTAATTTGCTGTTTTAATGAAAAAGCTTTTTTTTTTTTTTTTAATGATTGTTAGTTTTTCCCCAGAAAAATAATTTCTTGCCCTGCTGCAATCTTTGTTTGAAAACAGATTAATCAGATAAAGTTATGCTGAGACAGTGGTATGAACCAGTTTCTTATGCTGCCTCAAGGTTGGATTTGGCTGATATTGAAGGTTCACTTGTGTCTTATCCATAAGAGAAAAAAAAACCCTACTGAAGTAAAGACATAGGGAGTGAAATAAGTTCCTTTTATCTGGTAGTACAACTGTGGAACAGGTTTACAGAGGAGAGAGGAGAATCTCCATTCTCTGCATTTTGACCTTAGCTTTTGGTTACTCAAACAACATATTACTTGGCTTAGAATTTTTTATTAGTAACTTCAATTCATAAAGGAGCCAGTTTTAACTTTACAGCAATCTGCAATATTTGGGCTTGTCTCTACTAAGAAATTAATTGCAATCATGGGTCATACAGTAAGAAGAAAAGAAAAAAAGGGAGAGAAGGATAAAGCCCAGTGTGTATTGGGAGCATTTGAAAATGACTGGACAAACCTTAAAGCATTAATGCCTCTAAATTGTCAATTCAAGACTGTGGAAAAGCAATGGTCTATGGTAGCCTTTCTGAAATGAATTAGTAAACAGCCACAGCACCAGCTGAGTTCTTGCTGGCCCCACATTTGCAGGATGTACAAATTCCACCTTCACATTTGGTAACGTTGCCATGTCCAACAACTAAAACCAGAGTCTCTGAAATCAGAGGCAGACTTTCCCAAAACCTCGGTGACCACTGGACATTGTCATTTCCAGCCACAGGACAGATTAGATTGTGGACAAATGGTACTTTTCTCTCTCCACTCCCTGTTCTGTGGATAATGAGGTGAGGTGTCAGTCAATTGTCTCTCACCAGGGCCACGTTCCACGCTGAGAGGCACACACACTGTTGACAAGCACTGCCTGGCTTGGGCAGTGCCTTTTGATAGCTGTGCTGTTGTGATGATGCCTACTAGTGTGCTTGTGAGACAGAGGACCAGTACTTGCTCAGACCAGTACAAGGACAGAGCTGAGAAGACAGAGATAATTTGAGGTTTAACATAGTTGTATTTTTTTTTTGTAATGCAAGACTTGTATTTGAAAAGGCTTAGACTGGTTGATAGATGCGCTGGTGTGGGTGCTCAGCAGCCAGCTGCTTGAGATAAAACATTGCATGAAATTATGCCATTTACATAACTCTTGTTTACAGACTTGGAGCAACAAGCATAGCCATGGTTTTATATGAAACCACACATCAACATATTGGGCATACCTGTGCTTATAAAAATTCTGCTGACATGAGGAAAATAAGTGATTTTAAATCACCATATCTGACATTGATCTCTTTGGAATTAGGTAGCAGGAATGTTTATGCAATATGTATTTCATATACCCTCCAAAAAACTTGTGATTCCCAGGAAAACTGATTTGGATTTGTCACCGTATTCAATGCTGTCTAGGGAATACACGACAGTTTAGCTCCCCATAGTACTTGAAGATGACCTCATTCTGTTTATTTTTGTCTTGTGTGCTAATTTTTGAGCATTAATTAGCTCCAGACAATTATTTTTCTTTTTTTTTGTTCCATGAGTTCTATCACAGATTTGTAATTAAAGTTATTGTTATTTATTTATTGCCTAGACCCAGATAATTACTGGTTGAGTCTAACACCCTTTGTAATGAATTTTAAGCATGTGGCTTTGGCTAGAAGAGTTTGAGAGGCCTTCTTTTCTGTGTTTATAATTGAATTAGCTCTGCTTTTTGCAGAAGTGAGTCTGTCAGAGCTTTGAAAAAAAAGCCCACATCATCTGTCAACTGGGCACATCTACTCTTCCTCCATTTACAAATGCATGAAGTCAGACTTCACACAACATACTTGAGTTTGGAGATCCTTTCACTGTTCAAAGGATCTGAGATTACCTTTGATACCTATGCCTTTTAAAACTTTTGCCTGGATTTCAGTGGGGCCAGGATTTCATTGCAATCCTGGTTCTTGGCCCAGTTCCTGTGAGTGTCTCATGCAGGTAGGGAATGCTGAAAACCACCAGCCCATCTGGAAATTGACCATTAATCTTCTTAGATACTGTTTAGACTCCAGCAAAAATAGATGAGCTGCCCTTTCCTTCCAGATGAAGGAAAATAAAAAAGTGCTGAGCCAAAATCTCTCTCCAAACATGATTTTGCTTAAGAACCTGAAAGAAACCTGGAGTAATTCTACTCACTACTCTATGAAGTCTTTGATATTTTATTCAGTTCACGGCTCCTTGTGCATGCAACGTTAGGGGTGGTCTTCAAATTACTTCTGTATCTCAGGTTGCAATGAATTGCACCTCTGGATTCTCCTTTTGCTCTGGTTGCAAAATCCTAAAGCCCTGATGTGCAGTTGAATAACAGTGGAGATTTCAGACATAGTCACAGAGGAGAGAGCAGTGTGAGCTGGAAGTGTCACTTCTTTTAGTCCAATCCTTCTTTATATTTCTGTACTATATCTTTTCCCATCTTGACTACCTAGATATGACATTTAACAGACACTTTTAATGTGTATTCACCCATACTCCCCTTCTAGAAGAGGAGAGCAACTCAGCTGATTCTGATGATGGGCTGCCACATTTAAATATATGTAATGTATATATAAAAATATATCAAATTATATAGTTATATACATATATATGTTACTAATACCTTCCAGAGCAAACAATTAGCTACAACTCAAGTTAACATTACAACATTAAGTCTTTTTCAAACACATACCACTTGAGATTACACATTATAAACAAACTTTCACATTTTAAAAAGTCCAGATCTTGAAAATGAGCAGTTAAGAAGTCCACTATATTTCTGTGTTGCCAGGTAAGCCTGTGTTACTTGCCATCATCTTTCTTCAAGCTACTGCTGATGTGCAATGCCCTAATGTTGCTTATAAATGTACACACACCACCAAGTGCCTACAACAATGAAGTTAAGAGGCATAATATTTTTCATCTATTATTTATAAAGAAAAAGAAATTAAAAAAAAAAAACAAAGAACCCAAATATACAAACAAAGACAAAACAACAACAAAAATCAACGAGCAACCAAACAAAAGGGTAAAAAAGAAAAATAAATGTGGTATTTGGTTACCACAGGAAGAACAGTTTGTAGTGCAAGAGAAGATGCTCTAGGACACCTCTGCTGGTCTCTGACCTCCTTTCCATAAGGAAAATAGTCTTCAATACAACCTATCTAACTTCCCAGAGTAAAAGATCTTAGATAGCCAGGGAGTCCAGAGTGTCTCTAGGCAGGTATTTTTAAGCACCTTTATCACTGTATTTTTCTAGGGAATTAAAAGTTGTTTTGTTTCTATCGGGTGAAAATTTTACACGTATTTTGATGGAATTTAATAATTGCAACACACAAAGAAACCTTGCAAAATAATCCAGCAGAGTGTAACTGATCTACAAGATCAAACTTTCATCATCCTAGGAACAGTTTTCTAAGAGCTCTGGAATAAAAAATGTCCCCAGTTTGTCTATTCCTACTCCATCCTACTAAGCACATGTTTAAATTTTTTTTTGAAAGTCCCAGGCTTCACAAACTTCCCCTGCAGAAAGAGAGGTGATGACTGTAAGCAGACAAGCTTCCCAAACTCTAGCTGGGAGAATCTGTTTGTAAAGGCTTATTCTTACATGCAAAGATACTTACTTGCAAGATTCATTTTGTCACTAGGAAATGGAATAAAGACATTTCCTACAAGTTTTCACTTTTAAAATACCTTAAAGTAAGGACATATTTAAACTAAGTAGGAAAATATATAGAAAGCAGAGATCAAGAAAATACTGAAAGCAGAAAACTATCAACTATTAAATTGTATAGCCAGTTTATCATATAGCTAAAGCAATGATGTGAAAGCAATAAAAGATCTTTTCCCAGCTAACAAATCAGTCTGAAATGGGTGTGGCCAAGTTGTTATCTATACAAGCAAACAGGGTTGTGCCAGCAGCTGGTTTGATGAACCAGTGCCAAACATCAATATTTGATATTTTAGCTAACTGAAAGGATCTCAACTTGTAAAATTAATGCAGGCTCATTCTGGTGCTGGTCCAAGGAGTTGTGGTCATGGTAAGCTGAACCCCTATGGACAAGTCTTGCTGCCAATGCAGTTTACTCAAGTTCAGAAATGCTCTTGAGGAGGTTTTGTCTTCTTGCAGATAAGGTCCATGCTGCACATCTTGCTCTGTGTTGAGCACAAAAGAAAAGGCCATGCTGGAGCTCTTCTTCCAAGTGAAGCTTCTTCACTTGGCTTCACTGCTGTAAGATGGCTTCCCACCATGGCTTGCTGTCCCACACCACATCACTTCCCACATATCAACCTGCCTCAGGTTAGTAAAAGCTGCAGGAACCAACAAAGGGGCTGCAGAGTGGCCCATGCTCAGAAAACCTTTGGCAATTTCACTGCTGCTGTTATTGGTAGGAATGTCTGTAACAGCACTGTGTGTTTGACTGCCATCCTGCTCTTGGAAGACCAAAAGCAGCCACCAAATGAAATCTTTATAAACAAGTGTGGACAAGATGTTACAGGTATTCCCTTTAGGGGTGAAATCATATTGGCAAATCATTATCTGTGGCTTTATCAGTATTATTTCAGTAAGGTTTAAAAATATCAGTCATTGGATTAATTCCTCTCACACCTCTCATGACACCAAGGTCTGTCGCAATGCTCCAGTAATTGCACAATTCCAATTCCACAGATGCTGGTGATATCCATATGTTTGAAAATGTGGGGTTTTTTCAGGGCTCTGAGCACAGAATAGTCCTGAGGCAAGGGCATTAACTTCATTAAGGATTCCGTTTTGGACTTGGCTTTCAACTCTACCACAGAATTTTTGCATGACACTGAGCAAGTCACCTAGCCATGTTCTCCTCTGTCAAATGTGGATCATGAAAACCTCCTTTTACTCTGCTGAGAACCCTTTCAAATTCTTCTGATGAAAGCCAGGTACTATTACTAGGATGATCATGCTGATGTCTCTTTTATTTGTTTCCTAGTCTGTCTTCTGAGGTTGCTGAAACCTTTCCAGGCTTCTGGCTACTTTCAAACATGCTAAAAAAAGGCAAGGAAAAAAAATTTTAAGTGCATAGTCAAAAGATTGCCCCTGCACACAAGCCACAGAACCATTTTATTTATCTCAAGTTCAGAATTTTTCAATTATTTCAATAATATTTCAACAGTATTATTGAAATAACAATAATTTCAATAATATTTCAACAATATTAATTGAAATATTAACAATATTTCAAGCCAGGATTTCTGAAACACTCAGATGTCTTGGATCATCTGTTTGTGTGCAGCTCCACTCCTGCCCTTCCCCCACACCGAGAGTCACCGAACAGGAACCCTTCAGCTTAAATACCTCCTTAGCTCTTTGTGACCCCATGTGTACCCTGCCTTGACCCCAGCCCATGTGGGGTCACAACCCACAGCTGGAAAACACTGGCCTAAGCCTAAGATGTTATTTGGGCCACTTCTTAGAGGTGAGTTGACAGCAGTTTGCTTCTGTGGATGTGGTACACTCTTGGAGAGGATGATCTGACCTGTCATTCAAGAGATGTTGTGTTTCATCCACATCAGGGGAGTTTGTCCCATGGAGTTTAAGGACAAAAAAAGACCAGATAGCACAAAAAAAAGAGGTTTCTGTTTAAGCTCTTGGCTTGCTATTTACTCCTTGGAACCTCAAGCTGTTTTCTTCCTTATTTCATTTTTTTCCTGAGATCACTCAGATTATAAGATGAGATGATTTTTTTTTTTTAACATGACAATCATTTTGTATTGATTAGACATCATATTCCAGAAAAACAAACAAACAAACGAACAAACAAAAAGAGAGCTAGATGTCAGGAAAAGACCCAGATGAAAAGAGAGCATACCATTTACAAGAGGGCTGTGTGTATTTTGGATGTTCTCTGAGAAAAAAGCCTGCAGAGGTGGCAGTAGCAGTGACACGTTGAGTCAGGAAGAGCAGAATGTAACAGGGGCAACTGGCAACTAGGAAAATGAGGAGTAGATGGTGGTTGAGAAGGAAAGCACTCGAGAGTCCATAAAGAATGTAGCAGTAGCATTGAAAAACATTAATATTGTCATTGAAAAGAAGAAGAGAGGATGGAAATCATAGGGAATGTGGCTCAAGGGAGAGGGAGGAAGTTACAGAGGATTTGATTTTGCAGAAGAGCAGTGGTTGCTGTCTCTCAAATAGACAACATACTGTCTGCTTCCTGTGATGACATTTCTTGCCCCATGGTAGGCAAGAAATTCTCAGGTTGACTGCCATAAAAAAGGAAAATAATAAAAAAAGATAACTTCTGCTTCTCCCAAATCCATCTCTGGATGTATCACTGCTCATAGCTCCTCAGCTGCCTTGTCCTTGCTGCCTACGATTCAAGATCCTCACTCTTTGGAGCCTGTGCTACCAAGAACAGACCTGTGCCATCAGTTCCCCTGAAGCACGTGAGGTTGTTAGCACTGGTTCCCCACCTGGCTTTCCTGGCACATTTCTTTGGCAGAGTGTCTCGGAAATGGGCATTTGCTGCCAAGGGCAGTTTGTCTTAGATGCCCAGGCTGATCTGAACTCCAGGTTTCCCCAGGAGTTTAAACACATCCTGTTGCAGAAGTGCAGGTGTATGGCTGCCTTGGCTAGTATCCTTGGATATCAGGGTATCCACTGATCAGAGACACCCACCTGGCCATAGCTGCTGATCACCAGAGAGGCTGTGCCCAGGATTCTGAAACATTACTGTTCTTTCTCTGTGGCATAAAAATATAAAAGATGCTTACTTCTTTTTGTTTTGTTTTGTTTTGTTCTTCTTGCTTGACAACACGTGGATAAAGAGTACCCAAGATCTTCATTCTGCAGCATTCTATTGACTTCTGAACCACAGATATGTTCTAGCTAAGATTCATTTTGGAAGGCACCTTACATAATCCACCTCACTGAAAATCCCTCTGTTTCTCCCCCACTTTCTTCCTTTACCCATAATCTGGTTATTTTGTGTTTAGGAATTTTCCATTCACTAAACATCTGCCTGCTAAAGAGACATTTGAAGGAGTTATCTTAAACTTTAGTCAACTTCCTGAGCTTGGCTTTGACTATTGTTTAGTCAAAGTTCAATTGTTAACTCTTAATACCTTCCATTGTATCTGATGTGTACATGGTAGGGGCACTTTCTACAGCAAGACACTTTCTCTCTGCTACACACATTTTCACAGCTTGCTTTCTTATATTAGTCCAAGCACATAAACAGGTTTCTCCAAATAATCACTTCAATTACTATGTCTTTTTTTCATTCTGTAAAAAAGAATGTGTTTTCAGGAATATAGTTAGTCACAGCATCAAACACAGGGTGCTCATTTGAAGACGAAAAGAAAACTTATATCCTGGCCAAAAATAAAAATTAAAAAAAAATGATGTGTGGTTTGGGTTTTTTTTCTTTGAAAAATAGTAGCACAAAAAAAGGCCAGAATTTCTGGTTAAAAGAGACACTTTTTGCTTTTCACACATTCTTGGTTCTGATATCACTGAACAGGGAAACTAATATGTATTTGATTTAATAACATATTTAATATCATACCTAGAGAGAGCAACAGCAAGTCATTGGTTAGCAAACATTATTGTAAGAAAATAAAGGTCAAGACCTTAGTAAAAGCCATGAAGTTTCTAAAGAGTGTTCAAATGGTCTCTGCCTGTTCCATAGGATTAAGCACACTCAATCCCATTAATGTCACAGATTGAGTTTCACATCTCCATTGTACATAGGACACAAGTCTGAAAGTGGTCCTAAGAGATGGAAAGGCCCCTGTGTTTCCACGAGGTTACAATTCCAGGATCCATACAATGTTCACCTGTAGAAGCACTAGAAAAAGTTTCTGAAGTGCCTCTCTGTAATTGTCCCCAGCCATGGCCAACTTCACCTTTATTGGCATGATGAGGAGACTAGTTGAACCATTTCTCCAGGGAACTTCAAGACCAGTTAGGATGTTAATAACTTTGATTTTGAAAATATTTTACAGACTCAGTCTTCTGACTATATCCACTATTTTCTTTGAGACAATGTGCCATTTTTTCACTGTTTGCCTATTCTTGTAAATCCACGCACTAAGATGTGTGTAACATAAAGGAAAAACAATTAGAGAAAATATAATCTGAAAGAAAAATACAGCCCAAATAACTTTCAGAATTACCAGGATTTGTGTATACATTAACAGGTTGAAATAGTCTATCAGGAAGGAAATGAAAAAATGAGACCCATATATGTTTGCAGATTATGAGAGTGTCAAATAGAGGGAATTTAGTTAGAAATCCAACACCATTTGTTAGTTGAGCATATTTAGTAAATAGTATTTTAGAGCAGAATGTAGATTAGACAAACCATAACTAATTGGTCGGATTTTGACTGAATGACAATATTTTTGTTAAATATACAACATTGTAAGCAGCTTCATCTTTGAACTGAATGCCTATTGGAGAAGGAATTTCCATCTGACCTGTCACTGTTTTTTAACACCGAGCAAAAAAAGAAGAATTAAATGTTCTAAATGCAAATTGCTAAGTAAGACAAAGTATGGTGAAACGTAATAAGAAAATCAGATTGGATATTGAGAAGGAAATAAAAACATTTCTCATGTAACTGATTATGTTCCCTCTGATATACTGTGACTTTCATACACTGTAGGGTAAGTAAACTGATTAATCAACTTCCCCTTCTGCTGCAAAACACATGATATGAATGGTCTGCTCATGATTCATTAAGTCCTCTAGAAAAGTGAGGGTTGATTCAAATGCTTCATCTCTGCATTGTTAACCTTGTTAGTACTCAGCAAATGGCAATGAGCTGAGAAAGAGCAGAGCTCATTTTGCAAGCACCCTGATTTACAGATTCCCCACACAAGGACACTATCTTGGGAACATTTATTACAGATGTCAGAATCCTAAGTCTTTAATCACTACGTTGTTAATTAATACGCTATTTGTTACTGTCACTGGTTGAATACTGGGTGTGCAAAATTCCCTGTGTGAAAGTACTTAATGTAATCAGGTAAGACATTAGTGAGGTACTGCTCAGCTGTCAGTCTAGTGGAATATCAGGGAGTGCCAAGAAAGGTATTGCAAGAACAGGATAAAAAAAAAATAAAAATATGGAAGGTGGGAGGGAGAAGTTAAGATTTTCTTTCAGCCTGTCCAATAAGGAGCTGCCTCTCAGACTCACTCCTTTAAATTGCCCTGCACTGCCTTCTGTTCCTGGTGCCATGTGTTTTCTCTCTGGAGCAACCCGCTGTTGCACAAGTGTAATTTGTGCTGCTGTCTGCACAAAGAGCTTCTATAGGATGAATAAGAACCAACACAAAAGCTTGAATGCAGGAGAAGGATCTTCCAAGCAGATGACACCATCTCTGGGCTGAGGAACAGTTGCCACTTTCTACTGCTGTTCCAAAAAGAAGGATATGCTGAAATGTTAGATGTTGGTGTGTAATATTAAGGAAAGGATTCTGAATAATTCAGGACTAGGTAGGTTTCATCTCAAAGAAATAACTGAATATTCAGACTGAAGAGGGGGTGGGTTCACCTGCATCCCCTATCTTTTGAAATGATGCAAGATGTCTGTAAGCCCCATGTTCTATCCAGCGTGGCCCCACACACCCCTCTCCCTCTTGAAAAAGGCAAGGTGTGCCAACAGAGAGTGTGTATAGTTTGTAGCTGACACCCCTGCCAGAGCCTAAGGAGAGAGGTGGATGCTCTTTCTCAAAGTGATTTTGAGCAGGAACCTAAGCTGAACGCTAAAAATAATTCTCTGAAGGAAACCACTTCATTCCCTTGAGTACAGAGGGAAAAGCTGGACAGTTCAAGTGAGTGTATGAATTAGTGCAGAGGAGAGGAAGAATGAATGCTGCTTTATCCCAGCAATAGCCTTTCGTTTTGGTGGTTCCAGTTTCTGGATGTATTACTTTAAAAAGCAAATAAAGGTAAAATGAAATAATTTACAATTAAAAGCCAAAGTTATTCTTAAGAGGACTATGGCTTCAGGTCTCTGGTAACACAGTTCACCAGTTCACTGCATTACTTATGCTCAAAAGGGATGTCATTTTTTTGTTACTTCTGTCATATATTAATGGTAAGCCAGTGAATCTTTTAAAGGCATCCAAGAGGAAACTGTTCTGTGCAATGGAAAGCTTTTCCTTCCTTCTAAACCTCACTTTGAGAATTGAGCAATCACGTTATCTGAACAACATATTTACTCAAGGCGTGAAAAGATTATTTCTACTGGCAAAATTGAGCAACAAAAAAAGGAAGTGAAAAGGAAATTTTCACCTCCTGTGCGAATGTTCACAAGTAATTCCATAATACCAAGACAAAATGTAACTATCTCTTCTAGGTTTCATTGTTAATAACCGTTTGAGAAAAGGAACAAGACAATCTAAACTGACATGATAGAGAAATTAATTACTGTTTAACACATTTAACTGAATTTTTCAAACTCATAACTGTGGTCTTCAGATGGAAGGTTAGAAAAAGTATAAAATAAATTCATATGGGGTTTTAAAAAAACGGTGTGATGGTTGATTTAATACCAAAGCTGGCTTTTGCATTCTGGTTTTGTTGGTTCTGGAAGCTTCAGTTCTGCTTTTGATGATATTCAAAGCTGTATATTGGTCAAAAAATTAAACTTTCTAGGTGTCATGATATGGTCAGTAATTTTCAGACTGTAAAAATGTCTGTGCACAAAAGATACCTCAATAATATAACAATTGCTTCACATTATACTAATCAGACATAGTTAAACTGCATCTAAAAACTTACATTACATGCGACTGCTTAAACCTCATCTTCTGTGGGTGTGGTCTATGTGGACTTCAGCAAATTCTTTCGCAGTCTCCCACAGCATCCTCCTGGAAGAGCTGACAGCACGTGGCTTGCAGAGATGCACCCTGCACTGGGTTAGAAACTGGCTGGATGACAGGGCAGAGAGAGAGGTTGTGAATGGTGCCACATCCAGCTGGTGTCTGGTGACCAGTGGTGTCCCCCAGGGTTCAGTGCTAGGCCTGGTTCTATCCAACATTGATGAGCTAAATGAGGGGATTGAGTCTAGCCTTAGTCAATTTGCAGATACTAAGTTGGGGTGGAGTGTCACAAAATCACAGGATGTCAGGGGTTGGAAGGAACCATGGAGATCTCTGAATCCATCTCCTGGAGGGCAGGTAGATTCTTCAGAGGGACCTGGATAGGCCAATGGGATGAAGTTCAACAAAGCCAAGTGCAGGGTCCTTGGGACAAGAGGCCATGGCCTGAAGCTGCACCAGGGGAGGTTTAGGTTGGATATTAGGAAGCACTTCCTTATGGAAAGAGTCATTAGCCACTGGAATGGGCTGCCCAGGGAGGTGGTGGAGTTGCCATCCCTGGAGGTGTTTAAGGAAAGATTGGATGTGGCACTTAGTGACACAGTCTAACTATGTATTGTGGTGCTAGGTCTTAGGCTGGACTTGATGATCTCTCAAGCCAGCCTCAGTAGTGATTCTGTGATTCTGTTTCATCCATGAAGTTAAATGGCATTTATTTCTTTCATTGCATTGCCTTTTCATGTTTTAAAATCTGATCAAGAACACCACCCAAAAAAGACAAGGCGTGGTCTAGGCATCGATGGGCACAATGCTATACATTTTCATGAAAAGACATTCGAAAAGAAGGTGATTAAGAAAGTGGGAATGGGATCAGGTGAAGAGCCCCTGGACAAAAGAACAGGTAGAGATATAGGACAACAGGAGCAAGAAATAAAACAGCTTCCTGATAGAGTAAGAAGATGTCAACTTCTGGTAAAGGCAGGTGGGAGAGGCAATGGCTGGATGTCTTTCCTTTTCAGTTACCTTCACCATCTGTTACTGATAAGCTCTCTGTTTTTGGAGAAGAGCTGGTACAGTAAGTGAACCAGCCCACCAACATAGCAAACAAAGGAAAGAGAAGAGGTTAGAAGAAAGAGAAATGCAGGGGGTTCTGTATGTGATGGGAAACACTTTTATCCTTCCCTGCTGGTTGAATAATGCATTCAAATTTGACATGACTATACTGGTCACCAAGTTCAGGCTAGGGTTATGTAATCACAATCTGATCATTTCTCTTCTGTGCTGCTCAGTTCAGAATACTTTTATGTGGATAAGGAAAGCAGCTATTCTTTTTCTTGTGACTTTTGGCTTGGATTGATAGAAGTGTCAGCCAAGAATAAAAATACCTTTTTAATCTTTAGTCCTTTTCCCTACAGCATTTGTGACTATTATTTCTTCATTATCCTTCTATCAGCTGAAACAAAACTTGGTGTTTGTGCCTCTGTTGACTTTATAGTACATGGCTTTTGTTCAAGTTTATTGAAGCATTGTCCAGAAAATGACTGTGGTCTTCAGATTTTGCCTGGCTGTACATGAATGACTTAAGGTTTTTTTATTGGATCCCTCTCTACTCAGAGGCACTCTGAGTTGGAACTCATTGCTCCATCTCTGTGTCATGTATCTTCTATCTAGGTCTAGATTTTCTGGAAAAACGGATAAATTCTGTGGCCTGTGTGCAAAATGCCTCGACTTCAGTGACAACCTTTCTCACAAAATTAGCAGCACTGCCTGCCAATTGCCCATCTCCATGTTAGGAGACTGTAGGAATTCTCAGTGTTGTAAGCACTGAGAGAAGGGGTTCTTGCATTGAGGGATTTTATGCCTGTGTAAAGTAATCCTTTTTTCAATGCTGTATTAGAAGTTTTTTGGAGTTTACATAACGTAGCCATCTCTGTGTCAAGGAAAGAGACAGTTACTCAGAAAGTCCTTGCAGTCCTTTCTTTGCTATAAATAAAATAAGGGAGTAGTGTAGCAAACATGCCTGAAATTGCACTTGCAACATCATTTTAGGATTTAAGTGTTCCTGGCTGTGCTTTTGATGGGAGACTTTAAAGGTAGACCCTTGTTGGTATCACAGTCTTCTTCATGAAAGGAATTTCGTTGGCAGAATTGCTGACCTCTTCTGGATTATATGAAATCTAGGCACTCACTATTGTGTAGTTTTGGTAGCTTTCATAAAAGTGACTGTTACCTGACTGTTGCTTCAGCAAAAGAAATGGATGTATAGTAAGTCCTCATACAGCTGTAGAATTGTGGATATAAAAATACAAGATCAGCTTTATTTTGCTTGGGGTTTGCACATGTTGTATTTAAATGCTTGATGAATAGACAGCTGTTGATTTTCATTGTGTGCTTGCTGAAATTTTGTAACCAGCAGCAATGCACTGAATAGACTCTCCTCTTTCCACAAGTGTTACTATTTGGGCATCATTTCTATTCCTGTAAAACAAATAGAAATAAGTGCACTGCGTGGAAGGCCTCTGTGCTTCTGCCTGGGGTTGGATGTCTCAAATGAAAGGGCTGGTTTGTATCTGTTCTCTAGGCAGGTTTTTTGCTCACAAAACCCAACACGTGCAAGTTATACTGGACTTTGTATAAATCAGCTGCACAGTGAACCCATGACTTGCAGAAAATATTAGCTTGACTTCATGGATGGAGAGGGAAAAGGGGTCATCCTGGAAAACTGGGACCTATAGAAACACTAATATGACCCTTCAAGGGCGCTTTTTTTTTCCCAGAAAAATTCAAGATTGGTTTTGGAGCAGTTCAATGCTAGATCAATACATTATTTAAGGAAAAGATAATGTGTCATGAGGAAATTAATTTATTTTCTGTGTAGTGCTAGCTTTGGGCGATATGCAATAAATAAAGTCACTGAGTACTTTGTACAATAGGAATTGTAAATAGATTTCCCTGCACTGGGCCCTGTTGAACTTTTGCACTAAATGAGGCAGGGTTCCTGTGGAAAAAGAGAGTGTATGATCATGTAAATAAAGACACTCTCATAATTAATACCCACAAGGAAGCTGAAATTAATTCTGTGGTCAACATTAACTCTGGAATTTCTGAACTTTCGAATGTTTGACTTTGTCTGTAAGACTTTGCAGGATTTATTTGAGGTTTTCAGTGTAATAGATGTTTAAAACTATAGATCCAGTGGTTGTAGTCTGGTATGGTAGAAAACTTGGCTGGGATTACTCTACTGTGTTGTTTTTGAAAGTTTTAGGATATATGGTAATTTCAGGAAGATTTATATATATTTATAAAGGGATATGCTATAAGATGACCACATTTTTTTAGCTTATCTTCAGTAAGAGTTAAACCAGAGAGTAGCCTAAAGCCTCAGGTAAGAGTCTGGTTAACTCCTTCACAATATTTTAGCTCCTGGAGTCTAAAATGCCCAACGCTCTTTATGATGTCTGTTTTCTTTAATGTGTGGTCTGGGACAATACTGGAAGAGAAAATCATGCTGTCTCTGAAGCTGAGAATGGCTGCTTAGCATCCAAATATGTAATTAGGGAGTTTTTCATGCCTTTTTAATAAGTTGTAGTCATTAGTAAATTGCCAGTCTCAAAATGATTCAGAGTCTTTAAACTCGACCAGACTGGCCCAATTCCATGCAGAGCAGATGCTTTTTTTGTCTTATTTTGTTCCTTCCCTTTTGTTGGGGGCTTCAGTTGCAAGAAGGAAAAAAACCCAACCAAACAAAAAAAAAAAAACCCCAACCAAAACAAAACAAACAACCAAACAACCAAAACCCCACCCTAGTTGCAAATAAAAGGCAGGACAGTGAAAACATAGCTCCTCTTCTATATAAAAACCAGACACAGTGATCTCACTCCTCTGCCTTTCTCCAAGCTCAGAGTAAATGCCCTGATACTGAGTTCAACTCTCAACTCCTTTAGGAAAAGTGAGATCAATTATAGATCCCATGTAAACTCCTTTAGAATTGTATTTAGGGTTTAGCTACATGGACCTTCAGGAAAAATTATGCAAATTAACAAGAAGTATAAGAGTAGATTAACATGCATTAAAGCTAAACTGCATGATCTCATATTGATGCTGTTACTCAAAATTACAATTACTTTAATTTCATCAGGTTTAATTGACCTCAAGTGTAAGTTCATGCAAACAAAATAAAAACTTGCTGGCTCTGGGTTAGAATGCTCATAAAACAGTAATGTCATTTAAATCCACTTCTTAATTAAAACCACCTACTTGATTAATTACAAAGTTATTACAAAATATTTTTAAATTAGGTTGGTCATGTGGCATTAGGCTGTCATTTGAAGTTCTAAACTGGATTATTTATGTGACATAATTTATTGAACCAGAAAGTCAACAGGTGTAGATGTACATAAACCTCTACCAATCTCAAGATGTCCCAGTATTTTAAGACACTCTGGGTAGAACCTTTTGAGTCCATTGAGTTACATTTATTTTGACTTTGGCTTATGGTCTACAGTAATGAGGAGTCTCAGAGTTTTTCCCGTAATTTTTTCTTTTTTTTTTTTTTCTGTATTCATATTTTTTTGCACCAAGAAAGTCAGAAGTACTTCAAATTAATGAGCATCTAAGAACTTTTGTCACCCTCTCAGGTTGTTCTAGATGCCCTAACAGAAGTGATAATCTTGCTGTATCATTTTAAATTTTAATTCTGTAGATACTTTTCCTGTCTCATCTCAAAAGTATAGGTAAGCCAGGGACTACTGTTCTTGTGAGATGAGAGAAAATAATTAGTTAGAATTATGAAGACAATTGTAAGAACCATCTTCATGTGTGCTCTGAAACTACAGAAGTCAATGGTTAAAATACATAAAATGGAAGTGAAACTTTTAACTTTTAATATTTTACGCAAAGGCACAAGAGAATGAAGGAGAATTAGCAAGCTCTCTGGGTGTTGAATGTGCAGGTGCCAAAGGAAAAGCAATGTAACTTCTAACCCACTGAAAACTGGTCAGATATAGAATCATAGAATTATAACAGTTGGAAAGGACCTCTTGGATCATCAAATCCAGCCTTCATCCTGACATCTCTCTAACCACTAGGCCACAACCTCAGGTGCTCCATCTACTCATTTTTTAAATAGTTCTATCATTATTAAATTGGGAGAGGAGACCAACACCAGCCTCGCTACAACCTCCTTTTAGATAGTTGTAGAGAACAACAAGGTCTCCCCTCAGTGTCTTCTTCTCCAGGCTAAACAACCCCAGTTCCCTCACCCTCTCTTCATAAGGTATGTCTTCCAGACCCCTCACCAGCTTTGTTGCCCTTCATAGATACAGGCAAAATTAAACCCAACCAAAAAACAACAAAGCCAACACGGACAGAATGCCCAAGGCACACAGAGACAGTTAAATGGAACAATAATTTGGTTAGTAGTGCAGACAGGCAATTTTTAGTGTCACGTGAATTATCACTATAATCCTTGTTCAACAAGCCCATCTACTGTGTCCAAAGGATGGGTGTGCTCTTGTGGGTTAGCTAGGGCTGCCAAAGACATGCTTAAACTGGAGGCTGCCTCACATGTATAACTGAGAAAACAGAATTTATTCATATTTGAAACTTCTGCCCTGAACACAGCTTTCCTTTTCGATCCTGTGGGATTTTCTCCTTTTTCTTTAACAAAAGGGTTTGGGTTTTTTTAAGGGTATTAACCTGATAACCCTGGGTTTATTCACAGGTTTAAAGATCCTGCTTGTCAGGGGCAGATATGCATGTTCAAGTCATACATAGTATGATGGCCCCTTATTCTGGGGAGAATTTTACCCAAAACTTGAGATGGGTATGCCAGTGCTAGATGTTACCTGGTCATCTTTCCTGGCATTTCTTGAGTCACAAAATACTTGTTCAGCCACTGTGATAACTGAGAAACCATTAAAATTCTTATGATCCTTCCAGCTGTGTTATTTTCTATGATAACCCACATAGTTTTTCATGTGCTGTCTGCCCGAAACCACTGTCCACAATCCCTGCAGCCCCATCTGTGTTGCTGTGGGAAGCCTTCAGTCCACACACTTCAGATCAGGCAACCTTCTGTGGTCCTGATACAACTTTAGACTGGACAGCTGACATAAATCCCAAGTGTCTAGCACATACCCAGATACTTGGTTTCAGCCACAGGCTCTCCCCATTGAGCAGATTAATTGGTGTAGATTACTCATTGTTTTTCATGTTCATTCCTATCTAAACCATTGAGGCATGCAGCTATCCAGAAGGCAAAAGAAAAAGAGAATAAAAAAAATAATCCTTTAACTTCAGTGAAGTTTAAAAATGGTACAGTACCACTGTTTCTATCCTTCCCACTTACCAACACGTTTTTAGTTTGCTTTATGCAAAGTGTCTGGCACATTATCAATTCAGAAATGACTGAATAAGTAAGACCCGAGCACTTTTCCCTGTTTTGCATCCAGTTCAATTTCTGTCATGTTAAATAAGAGGATGAATTCAGGTGTGTCTATGATGGCTTGACCCCTACCATTTGGTTGACTTCTACTGACTACATCACAGAAGCTTTCTAAAGATGCTGTTAGAAGGTTGCAAGCACTCTTGCCACTCAGTAGCTAGTTCATGCTTTTTTTTTTTCCTTTTTATTCTTTTTAACTCTCAAAGTGTGAACATTATTTTTTTATTTCAGTCACCTTAGAGAACAATATTGTGGTCACTCTCAGTGATTTCTAGGTGCTAAGGCAGGCCTGACTAGAAACGTGCAGAGTTTTCTCCAATAGAGGTGAGGCTTCCAGAAGGAAAGAGCTATGAAGCTGTGATGATTTTCCTGAGCTATTAGTTGTGCACGGTGGTTAGAGAGGAAAGGAGGAGGAACAAGGGGCTTGAGACAAATATCTTATGGTGGCAGGTGAGGAGAAAGTTCCTTAAGTATTTAAGTTAAACGGGAGCAAAAAGTGGTCACAGCAGAGGTTAGGAACCAGGACTGGGAGGTGCAGATAAGGTCACTGAATAAACATGGCACTGCAAATAAAACTGTCAGTTCATGAAGCATGTGATTCAATTGCTCTGCAGAGTGGTTGAAGTCTGATTCTAGCACAACCATAAATTAGCCACACTCTTGAAACTAGAAGGGGAGAGAATAGGAGAGGTGAGCCACTCTTGGGAAGCAGCAGAAGCTGCAGCACCATAGCAAAGCCACAGCTCAGGCAAAGGTGAAGTGCAACTCGTGGGCAAGGAGAGCCAGGCAGGAGCTCCACAGGCTGATCTGAGCTGGACAGCTCTGCCATGCCACGGGCACAGTGGCACAGGCCCCTCCATGAGAGGTGCCTTCAGGGACCCCATTCCTGAAAACAAGGAAGCTCAAAAAGCTGCCTGCATCCTGAAGTCAGTGTAATGAGAAGTTGGTTGGTTTTTTTTTCCTCTCTGTATTTCAGAAGGTGATAAGGGACAGCTCAGAAAGCCTCCTGTTTACAGAGAAACTGGGGACAATGTTTACAATCTGTGGGGACGAGGCCCTCAGAAGAACAAAATGTCTTTTTTTGCTGATGATTCACGAACTTGTTGAAAAAGGCTTCTCCTGTCACTGCTGCTGCAATCCAAGTGGAGATCAGCAGCCTGGGGAGCCCTCTCTCTCAATAACCACTTCCTCTCTGATCCAAGTGATCACTGATAACTATTAAATGGTGGATGTAGAACATCCTGTCCCATTGGCTACTGAAGCTTTTATGATGAATTTGCTTTTTCAGGAAAATGTGGGCACCATATGACAGAACTGCCAGTACAAACATGAGATTGTTGGAGAGCCAACCTAGAAAGTGTGTTTCAAGGATGTTACATAAAGCTCTAGTCTATAAATCCTGTGTCCTTACTGATCTGGTTGTCTCCTTCTGCCAGCATTGTGCTAATATTATGCCTTTAATGATACCTTCTTCTAAGCTGCTTATGAATCATATCCACACACACCTGCTTAGTTCTTTCTGCCAGATACCAATACATTATTGACAGAAACAAAATTGATCTTTTCCTGTGGACACATGTTTTTCTCTTAGCTATTTCCCTTCTTTTACAATGAGAGTCCCCCTTTTAGCTGTGTTCTGGCTAAAGCCAAGTGAAATGAATTCCAATCACGAAAAAGAGTTTTTCTCTTCTAGTTGTTTTGGGGTTTTTTATGGCTTTTGTTTTGTATTTGTAAGTTTATTTATATTTTTGTATTCAAAAGTGACTATTCGGAAAAATCTGGAATTTTTCAGGAGAACAGCTTTGGTGGGCTCAGGAGCATGCATTGGAATTAGATCACAGAATATTTTGCAGACTGTCTTGACTCATTTCTCACTTTCTCTGTGTTCCACTAACAATAGTAACAAATGGTTTTAGTTCTTACAGGTCTGTGATGATTAGAAAACAAATGCATGTGGACTGGTCATAAAGCTAGTCCAATGGTGACTTTTAGTTACTGAAAAGACAAGATAAATTCTAGACACTGTTTTTCTGTCTCCTGAGCAGAAGGACCCTTCTTTCTTGGCAAAGAAGTTAAGGAGGAAACGCTAACAACTTTCAAATATATGGTTTTTTGTTGCATTTCTTAGCTGCTATGAGGCTGACTTTGGTCTCATCATACTGTTTTTTAGGTTTATTTTCTGTCATATATTACTGAACAGTGACATATTTTGGTGGATTGTGACTAGGTGCCTTATACTTCCTTTGAAATAGGAAATTATTAAGACATAATGTTCATCCCTAACTTGCAGGATATTATATCCTGCCCTCTCACATTTCCCAGCAAGTCTTCTTACTCTCAAAAGACAAAATTGCATGGTCCTCCCACCCATCCATGGTAAAACCTTTCTTTCCATCTCCTCTGGATGCCACCTTGACAAATGCAAAATGAATGGAGTGGCCTGCACAGAAATGTGTTTGTTTTTATAACCCACCTAAACCTACCAAAAGATCGAGCAAAAATATTTTTCTGTCATGTATTTGGCATGCATTTGTCCATTAAATTCATATCCAGGTATATGAAAATACGATGGGTATTAACTATATGTAAGAGTTTGTGCCATTCAAGAAAAAATATGGTTTTGTTGCTTATTTCTCTTGAGATTATTCCAAATACAATGGACAACTGAGAGAGGAAAAGCCAATTATTTTACCCATGGGCTGGATAGTAGAGTTCTCCCACTTTGGCAGTTTATGGTAATTCAGAAGTGTTTATGACGATAAGAAAGCAATTTGGTGAAAGTGAGGTAAAACAGCTAATACAGAGCAAGATAAAACTGCAGTTAATTCAACCATCAGGAAACTGACCACTGAAAAATGGTCCTGATATGTCATTTTGAGTCAGTCCAGGTTGTGATTTTACTCAATACACTCCTTGTTTAAGTTTCAGTGCTAAAAAGACCATTTGTCAGACTGTCACTCAAACAAACTTTATGCAACAGATACAAAGCAACCATAGTATGTTCCTCTGGTGTAGCAAGGCACAGGGGCCCTTGACAGTTAAGTTTTTCTTATGCTGTTTGTATTTCATCAACCTTTCCAAAAGATAAAGATGTGATGTTGGTGGGAAACAAAATCCAGTAGTACGATGGCGTTTATCAACTGCTTAGAGCAGAATTGGATCAGAAGTCAAACTGAAAGTGAGTAAAGACAATAAACAGAATGATAGATTTACTGGCACCCATTTGCATGTGATTTCAAGTTGTCAACAGGCTGGGCTAGAGCCTGCACATACACAAATGTTCTTTTGCTCTTATGTTTTTTCCAGGCATTCTCCCTGCAAGCAGCAGGGTAACTCTGGCACCTGCCTTCGACAAAAAAACATCTCATGAGAATCCTATGTACCAGAATACTACCTACAAACCTTCTCCTTTTCATAATATATCAACAGCAAATATAGACTATTAATCTAAAAATTCCTAGAAGATTCAGTCAGTTCTCGTTTTAAAATGCTTCCATTTTAAATGAGAAACCTGAGACCTGCAACAAACAGTGCTCTAAAAACAACACATCTTCAGGACTAAATTGTGGGGGTTTTTCCACTTCACAAGTATTCACACTACCACTACTAGAACTATTACATAAACATTTACTGCTGTGAATAGGCATTTTGAAGCATCATTCCTAACTGGCATGTAAAAAAAGTGATCATCTTGGAAAGCAAGTCGCCCTGTGCAAAAATCCACTGGTAACAGAACAGAATCTCCTTTTCCACTACTCAGAGACTGGAACTGACAGAAATAACTCTCTGTTACTGGAACTGGATATCTGATGTTCTGAAAAGAGACCAAAAAAATGTGTCATGATGTCAGGTAATTTCACTCTGGAGAGGAGGAGGAGGAGAGAGGAGGCTAAAAGCTGGGCTGTAAGCCTGTTAAGTTTTTGAAATTCAAGTCAAGTAAGTGTTGGGCTAATACAGGTAAAATTGATCTTAGTACAAAGGCTTCTTTAAGCAGTTTATATTCAGATCATGAGCTTTCTGCTGCTGTCCAGTAGAGGAGCTGCTTCTGATTCTATGTGCTGATGTTTGCTTTTTCACATTTTCTTGAACATACACCTTCTTATATATACCCCTTCCAAGCTACCTGGCAATGGGATATTTAAACTGCCTCTGATTCTCAGATTCTTGTAGTTTTGCATATGCTGCCTATATCAAGGGTCAGGGAAGTGTTACTTTTGTTATTTTAAAGGCACAGAATGTAAAGCAACTGAACAAACCATCCTAAAGATACTGTCAGATGCATACTACTTGAAAGTGAAATCAGCCCTGTGGATTTCTAATCAGGATAGCTAGCAATTTAGGATGATCAGAGGGGGAACTGTTGAAGGAATACAAAACCACAAGTCAAGATTTCTTCTAAAATCCCAGCTCTGGCATCAGCTGCGTAGTGGAAAGCCATTATTATAGTGAGATTCACTTTGCTTACCTTTTGATGTCTAAATACCCCAGAGAAACTTGTCAGCAGGGCTTCCTCTGTAGCATCAGAACACAGATGATAGACTAGGCAGAATAAAATGCTCTGTGGAAGTTGCATGAGATCTGTGGAAGTTGCATGAGATCTGTGGAAGTGCCATGAGGTCGCTGCTATGAGAGATGGGGCAGACTTGAGGGAAGTGGCTTCAGCATGCACTTCAGGTTAGAAACTTCTCTTCACACGATGTTTTCAGACCCCCCTTGACGTGTAGCCATGCTGTGGTTGCACATAATGGCAAGTGGAGATGGTCTGTAAAATTTGGGGCAAGCCCACACTTAGAGCTTTTAATGATAAATTAATATTCTTTAGAGTCATAAGGTTATTTTTGACAGCACTTGGGCAAAAATCCCAATGTAAACAAAATTTGTCTGGCATAAGTAGTGGGGGTTTGTTGTTGCTTTTTTCTATTTTAATCAGGAAATGAGTGTAGATTGTTTGGGCACCTCATGAAATGTCTTTTCAGTGCAGGAGAAAGAGGTGACTTCATTGATATGATGGGAAAAACTGCAGCATGCAAATCATGTCCTGGAGGAAATATTACTCTGGACTATGGAGTAGAGAAATGACCATACCTAGCCCTGGGGTAGGCTCTCCTTTGCACAGCATTTCCTTGGCCTCATAGACACTATTCAGGTGATGGCCTCTTCTTTAGTTTTTGCAACCAAGATGCATCTGGGCAGTTGTTTTTAAATCAGGCCAGGCTGCTGTATCTGGCACGTGGGTCACAGAGAAGAGCAGAGGTCACACTGGTGAGCCAGCCAGCAAGAGAGAAATGCCAACAAATGCCATGCTTAGTGCAGGGGTTTTGACAGGCCTGCTGCAAAAGCTATCTTTGCCTGAGAGATCCTAAATGGTATAAAAATGTCAGTATCCTCTCTCACAAACACAAAAAAAAACCCCACACAAAATGATTTTAGCCTAGAGCCAGGAGTTTTAAATGTAGAAGTGGACAAGCTACACCAGCCCACCTCTTGTAGACTAGGCCCTCCTTTTGGTCTCACTATCTCCACCTTCCTTCTGTGCATGATAATACTTTACAGAGGCACTGTAATGATTAGATTTTTTTATTGTTTATTTTTGAAATAATAAATGCCATGTAGAAAAGATACATATTTTTACCTGAATCATGTGTGACTGGGTTATGCAAGAAGGGCCTATTTGTGTTCTTCTGTAAAGAACAAAACCACTTTTATATTAAAAATTATTTAAAAAAAAAACAGTTCTAGAGTAATGTGGAAAGTGTAACATCTCTGTGTTCTCTGGTTCTCCTTAGTCCTTACACATCAAAGCAGCAGCCACAGGGAGACATCTGTCACTAGTTAATGTCATGGTTATGGAGGTAGAACCTCCTCTTCTGTTTGGGCCATGTGGTCAGCCCTTTGATGGATATTTTCAAGCCTTCATCCAGTTTGATCACCCCGTGCAGCCCCTTGTTCAGATCTGCGTGTGAACAAGAATGTCCTGACCTGAGATCCTTTTTAATACAGCAGGGATCCGTGATAGAAACCATCAAAGGAAACCTTTGATCTTTTGACTATCTCTTAGTCATCTGCTGCACAATGCAAATAATAATGAAAACAAATCTAAGGAGCAGAGCCACTACATTAAAGAATCAGGCTTGTTGCCGGCAATGAAGCTAATCACTGAGGTTTTATCCTATGGTCAGACTCAAAAAGAAAAAGGCGGGAGGGAAGAGAAGAAAGAAGATGAAAAAAAAAAAAAGGCGCTGTGCTCAGCACTTTATGAGAGATACAAATGTGCAGCCACTCTTTACAGCAGAATTTCACAAATACTCAGCAAATAGTCTTTTTTTTTTTCCAGTGTATATACTGTTTCTTCACAGAAATACGTGTGAACATTGCCATTTGAGCATCACTCAGTTGCACTTTTTTTCCCCCCTCCTTCCCCTCCTCATAATACCCCCTTGGGATGGAAAGCATGTTGATTCAGCAAGTGAATATTTTATTTTAGGAAATTAATATCTGAAAAAAAATGTGTCTTCACTATATTGTCATTTCGATTTCTGAGCCTCACAGAACCTCAAACAAATGTGCATAGCAGAGCCTGAAGAAGTGTGTGTGTACACATGCATGTAGGTCTGCACCCGTGTATGTTTTTCTGCCTCTGTGCTCTTGTGAACATACTGAAGGATTCTTTCAAGCCCTGATGCCAAGCATGTCTGTTTATATACATTCTTTCTCTTATATTCCTCTAGCATGTAATTATTTAGCTTAAATGAAATATTGATATGACAAAAGACCTTGAAGTTTTAAATCATTAAGTGAACAGAAACAGCCTAGAAACTTTAGTAATTTTCCTCTTTGTGATATCTTTGAACTCTGCTCAAACTGTCAGAGGTTGAAAATGTCATAAAATATCTGTAGCACCATAATGGGTCACTCTTCTACCAAAGTAACTAAACTGGCACAGTAGAGCAAATAAAAAAGTTAGAGTTGTCAGGCCAAATAATCTCCATTACTTTTGTGTTTTTCCAAGCGAAAGGTTAACTCCAATACTTGAACCTGTGTAAGAAGAAAGAGTTCCTAAATAAAGGATGGAGGCAGAAAATGATACAACAGATTTGGCCAGGAGGAGAGCAGCATTAGACAGGCATCCTTGACAAGATGTCAAGCCAACAAGGAAACAAGGTGGCCAAAAAACCTGCCTTGAGTTTTCAGAAGTTTCTCTGGAACCAGCATACCCATCTTAACAGATCAAGCTTCTTCCATAAAAAACCTATTCCATAGGAAAATGTGTTATTAGCAGCCCTCCAAACTGATGAGTATTACTTAGTTTCTTTAGGAGAAGCTCTTAGGCCTAGCTCTTAGGATGGTGATCTTATTTGGCTCAGCCCCTGCAGCTGAGATTCACATCAGGCAGCAGTGCTCTCTCAAACTGGCCTCCCAATAACAACTGCTAGGTTCTGAGCAAATGTGACCATTCTTCAGCCAGAAGAATGAAGGATCCTTGTAGAATGGGAGCTATGGAGAAGAAGGAAAGTATAGGAGAAAGAAATGGTTAAAAATACCCCGGGCACTACCACACACAGGAGATAGTGCAGTAGGGAGGGAGGCAGAGTTGTTAGAAAAAGCAGCTCTAAAACTTTGATTTATAAGACCTTTCCTGACACTCCAAAGAAGACAGCAAGTGCAGGACACTACCTGCTGTTTTCTTCTCTGTTTTCCACAAGAGATTCAGCACAGCAAATACAACAAATGCTGTGGTAGACACTAAGAAGAATAATTTGCTGTGGTGTAACTCACTGTTGCTGTATGTTAGAATCAGAACAAACTAGTCCTTTTACCTGCAAGTATTCACTGAAAAACCCAAGCTAGCCCAGTGTAAGGGTTAGCAACTCCCATGAAAAAAAAATAGCCTGGTAGATGCCATTTCCAATAGGTGTCTCCCTTAAATTGTAGGTAATTTTTCTTAACTGTACCTGAACGGGGAGGCCTTCAAAAGACTTATTGTTGTACCAGCATTGGACCCTCAGAACTGGAGTTTTTGAGTAGTTGTTGGCAAGGCAGTGGAAATTTTATTTAAATATGTAATTGATGATGTTTTTAAGAAAAAAAAAATATTTAAAAATACTTGCTTGAATAACAAAAATATTTTCCTCTTTTTTCTTCTGTTAACATCTATGAGCTTTTTGTTGTTTCTTGATCCTTTCTTTTTGGACTTAGACAAAGAGTTTCTGTTGTGTTTATTCACACTAGCTTTTGTGTCACTTTGCTTTCTCTGTGTATTTTTAGCAAATAACCATCTGTACAATTAATGGAAAATCCCATTTTTATAGAGCTTTTAAAAGTTACTGTTTCGATTGTGTTACAACACAAAGATAGCCTCTGTCCCAGGGAGCTTCCAGTGTAAGACTTAAAATACAGCCACCATCTAAAAAAAACTCTAAATCTTTCACAAAAAATAAAACATTGCTTGTCAGAAATAATATACAGAACTCTTTAATATGAAAAATTACAAATCTTCAACTGACCACATATCCTGCAGGAATAATTATGTCATTTCAGAAGAAAATAAACCAGTCATGTTTTGTCAAATATAAGCCATTTCACACACTATCAATTTTACAGATATAAATACCTAGGGGCATGCACAAACTCTGTGATCGCCAATGGCAAATTGCCAAGTGAGAACAGATTCATTAAACATTAAAAGTATCAGGCACCAACCCAAAGCCGTAAATTACAACTTCAAGCCTTGAACATTATGCCACTGCATACAAGTTAAATATGTTTGGAGACATTTTTATGCAGCCTAATTAGAATGGAATGGAAATCCAAGTTAATGTATGATGTAGCTCTTTCTCAGTGTAGTTTTCTTGGCTGAAATCTGTCTTAAAAGAGTTGTATTCCTTTCTACAGCTTGTTGCAGCTAAAAGAATCTGGTGGTAAATTGGGTACAGAAGCCATTAGGGAACTGCTGCAACTGTATGGTTAAAGCAACCCCAGTATGTTTAGTTTAGTGGGACTGTCAGTAAACCTTTGTAATCTGCAGGCAGAAAGAGTGAGTTCTCAATGAATTATCTCAATAGCAGTGACTAATCTTCTTTGAAACTAGCTCCTGTCACCAGATGAAATTTTCAGCAGGCTTCTGCAGCTACTGTTTGAGCAGCCAGTCTCTATTTACAGTTTGAAAAAAGCTGTGTGCCTCTCGGCAACCAGATACAATTAAACTTGGAGTTTAAACATCATGGCAAGCCCAAGCCTCTTGTTCTCATCTTGCTTACTAGGTTACACCCACCCACAGCAGTGACCAGGAAAGACCTTTGTGCACTGGACACAGCAAAGACAAGAGCTTGAAACATGAGCTGCTTAATTTGCCATCTAAGGAACGATTGTGCAATTTGGTCGATAATCTTAGTTACATTAGGGATTTGTAACTAAGATGAAAAAGCAATAATGGACTGTTGCGCTCTTGTAATGGGAGAAATGTTCATTCCCTTCAGCTGAGCTCAAGCATAATCCATAAGGTACTTGGGATTTTATCCAGCTCCAGATTTCTTATTCATCCTCAGTTACCACTTTGCTGGGTGCCATTTCATAAAACGCTTGCAAAGCGTTGCTCTCAGTTGCAGACTTTTTCTCCTTTTAATCAGGGAACTGGTGTGACAAAGATTCCTTAATGTTGTGTTAAATTACTTCCGAAGTTTGCATTTACTGAAATGTGAATATTTTTCATTCTGGTTTTTAATAAAATTCAATCTGAATGTTGGGTTCTGGACAAAACATCTCTGTGCCCTAAACTTTAAGGCATTAAAAAAAAAACAAAAACCTAGTCTCCATAGTTTTGAAATCTTATACAGAATATTCTCCATAATATTCCTTTCTGTACCCCTGTGTTTGACCATATGCAAACAATGAGTTTCACAGCAACTCTTCCTCTTGTTTCTTCCTCTTGAATCTGTCATGATGCAATTCTGGATATCAACTTCTACATGATGGAGAGATGATTCCCTGCTCCCCTAAATTCCAGCTGTTCCCAGAGGAAGCTCCCTAGTCCAGACTGAAGATGGTGGAAGAGCTACTTGTGGTGCCAGTATAAGTGGGATGCTGGGCAAGAGCATGACCAAGAGTCATGATCTGGCAGGCAGCTTTTGCACCAATGCTGGTGTTCACGCTGGACTAAACCCATGTGGCTCCCTGTTTTTCTCTCTTCTCTCCTAATAAGCCTGAAGCTTAACTCAGCAAGTGTTAGATAGTAATAGTATTTTAGAACTTACAAATGGTCTGAACAACCCAGCAATGAGTGAAATGTTCTTTTGGTCAAGGAAGTCACAGTTGAGAGCGATGGTTAAAAAATAATTTGCAGCAATTATGTTTCTCATCTTGATTCCCTCTCTTAAGAGATATTGATGAAAGGTGGTGGAGGTAGAGGATGTAGGATGAATAATTGATTGTAAAACATATTCACAAGTAGGAAACAGCAACTAAAATCTCCACTGGCTGTTGCAAAGATTCTGCAGGGAATGCTGATTGTGGGTCATTTCTGTGAAGGACTGGATATTAGTGCCTTTCATGGTAAATTAAGGTTGGGTTACTTGTCATTAGCTCTGTTTGAAGTTCAAAAAAAAGATAAAGGTCCCTTCAAAACCAACACAAGCGATTATTTTTCTTTTCAAGTTTTGCTTTGTGTCATCAAATTAATAATGCTCCTATACTCCCCATTAGCCAGGCAGCTATGATTCTTATTTGTGTATGTGTATAAATGAAAGATACAGGCTCTGAGACTTTACCGTAAAAATTAAATCAGGAAGGCAGATGGCAGTCTTTTATTCCATCTGTATTTCACTTAATCAGCTACTCTTATCAGAACTGTGGCTTTGGAAATCAGGAGTTATTATTTGTTCTTTGCAAACCAGAGATATATAAGCTGCTCTTTTCTGAATGTTCTGCTGGCTGACACATATCCAATACCATATGTAAGAAGAGTGAAAAAAAGTGAAATTAGAAACAAAAACATTTAGAATATATTAGCTAGGTTTAACATAAATACTTTGCCTAAAAGATAGAGAAGGCTGAGGTCTTCATTTTCCTCATTTTTAGCTATTGTAATGAAAAATGTCAGTGGAGTCACTCTGAGGTAGGGAGTGAGGAACCAAATCCTTTTGAATTAGTAAAGTCTCAAATTAAATTAAGCTGGGGGCAGAGGTGGTGATGGGGGGAAGAGAGAGAATCACGGAATCACAGAATCATATACTTGGAAAAGATCTCCAGCATCATCAAATCCAACCAGCACATATTCTTACCAGTCTAGAGGGAAGGGAACCACAACAAAAAGAAGAACAACATGATGAAAAAAGAATGGGTGGCAGGCTGGACACTGTCACAGTGGATTTGTGGAGTTAATTTACCTATTTTGCAGGCATGTATTTTAATAAGATTTAATGAGCTGCTGAAAAGAGGAGTGCTGGTTTTTTTCAACTGATGGAAGTAAGATGAAAACAGACAGCTTTTTAAAATTACGTTAACTAGCACATTAAATGTTAATAGAGCTCCTATGAAACTGTGTTGGCAGCACCTGGAAGAAGCAGGTGGGAATTCCACTGAGATAAGTGGCAAGCCAGGGGCAGAGCGAAATAATAGTGTCTTATTTGCAAGGTCTGACTACAACATCAGTCCTTCAGGCAAAATCTTTTGCAAAATCAGTTGAAATCTTGTCTGCGGGGAAAGGTAAAAAAAAATATTTTGAAGAAAATCTGGGACTAGTAAAATGTTTATAGTATTTCAAATGCAGACAGGCCTTTTAGAGTAGTACTTTTTAACTTTCCTAACAAAATTTCAAACCACTGATGTGATAGGTGAAGAATCATGTAAGCCAACCACAAGAAACATCTTTATTCCACAGTTGCAGCTCAGTGACCCCGTGTGTTGGATAATGAGTTTTTCAGGATCATATCAGTTTTCTGCATCATAGATCTCAAGAGAAAGAAAACATGTGAAAAAGCAACGTGTCCAAATTCAGCCCTAAAATACTTGCATTCTTCCCCCTGCAGTGGCAGTGGGAAATGCACACCACTGCCCACTGATGACTGAATTTTGGCCACTTGCTTGCAACCTAAAACCAGCATAAAGGTAGAAACTGCTTGATTTAACATGTTCCTTCTGAGACTTGTTTTGCAGTATGCTGAAACACAAAGGCTGCTTTTCTGGTTTGGCTGAGCTCCTGAAAGGGCAGCATCCAAACAGAGTGATAGCAGCAGTGGTGGTTTCCAGCCCCGTGGGTCAACTCCTCAGGCCTGAAGCCAGCTGTGACACTGTACACCCAGAGAACTAGTAGCCAATAAGCAAGTCTTTTGACTCTGTCCTGCATGTTGTTCTCATCAACTCGACAAAGGAGATGTGGCCTGGAGGTGTTTACCATGGGATAACTAGAAATTTAGGTGAGACACAGTATTCAGTAGAAAATTATTTGAGGAGCTCCAAAGAGATCTCATACCGTGCAATGTTCCCATTAATGAACTTGGCAATGGAGGAAGAGAACAAATTTCTTGAATTTGCAGATGTCAGTTTGTGAGGCACTTGCAAGTTTGCTGAAGGACAAGATTAGAATTTAAATTTGTCATATAGAAATGAGCTGAAAATACAGGATGTAGTTCAACAAGGGCCAGAAACTACACTTAGAGGTAGATTTGAAAGGCAGAAATGCTGCAGAGAAAAGTTTCCAAGTGGTATACTGGACGCAGGATGAAAAACATTCCAGCAATATCATGGTTTTCAACACATGCAAATGCCAGCCTGGGATGTGTAACCAGGGGTAGGTGAAATAAATCTTCTAGCACTCATAAATCTTTAGAACAGGGTTTGAATGTTGTCCTGGGTACTGTAGTTTGGGGTCTTTGAGCAAGTAGAGGAGAGCAGGACAGATAATCAAAGCTTTTAGACAAATGGCCTATTAAAAAAAAGTGTCTCATTGCTGATAGTCTGAAGAAGGAAAGACTGAAGGAGGAGAGCAATGCCATAAGTATATAAGACAGATAAAAGAAGGAAAAGGATGCTCTCTTCTCCAAGTGCATGCTTGATAAGAGAAACCAGAGCATCTAATGTACAGCTGAAATAGTTTTCCTCTTCTAATGACAGAGAAAATGAAGACCTGAATTAGATTCCCTGAAGGGTTGTCAAGATCCTTAAGAATAGGCTTGATAAACAAGTACCAGGGAGAACAGGGATGCAGCTAACCTGCCTCAGGCAAAGGATGACCTGGGTGACCTTCCAGCTCCTGGTCCTGCCACTGGGTCTGGAGGGGCTATTACAGAGTACAACCCAACCCCAGCACTTGCCCAGCCCTACAAGGGCTGAGAGATATTTATTTGGCAGGAGAACCTGTGTCATCAGGCAGGTTGTGGTTTCTCTGAGCTACCAGGAAGTGGGAAGGAGTCAGCTAAAATGCCAGTAATGTAAAAAAGATGCTGAAAGAATACAGATGACTGTAGGGTGAGGTCCCATATCCAGATGTTGGGCAAAGATTTGCTCTGTCTCTTTAAGTCTGCCTTATCGTCATCTTCTTTCAGTTTGCTCTCTCTGCCTCTTTTATCCCTTGAGAGAAATTAATTTTGAATGCTTTTGTGGACAAATAAATTTCATAATGCATCACTCTGTGGTATGTTTTTGACTGCACATCACAAATTTCAGCGGATAAGAAAACTGAATAAATATTTCATATTAAAAAAAAAAAAAAAACCAACACAGAAAATGACTGATTATCTGGATTGATATAAGCTGTTCTGTGACCAATTAAAACATGTTAGTTGTAATGCTGTTTTTGATAAAACCCATGCAAACTCATTAAGACATGCTGTCAAGATAGGAAATGGTAACGTGAAAAGAAAGGAGAACTCAAGGTAATATTAAAAGAAAAGCCAGAAGAAAAGTTTATATCTTAAAGCTGCCCCACAATGTCTAACTCGGTTCACTCAAAAGCTGCTGAAGGCACCATAGGCAAAGTGAGTAAATAGCTTTCCACAGTTATGAAACTGGAGTGGTGTGATTTGTTCTGCAGAGGGTGGAGTAAGAATGAGGGCAAGGCTTGAGGTGTGGTTTTTAAATGGTGCACTTAAGGTCATGGGCTGACTGGCTCCAGTCAGATTATTGCCCTTATGTCTGCAGACAAGCCTCTTAATAGTATACCCCACCTTTAGAAACTGCACAGAGGAAAAACAGTCCTTCTCCAGGATGATGTCTAACACTCAGCTACCCCCTCACTAGAGAGGACTCAGCATTTTGGTCTCAGAACAGAATTCTTTATTAAGGTCACAGAAATGAGGACTTCTCTGTAATTGAAAGCTGAATAGTGGAAATATGCTTTTAGACAGAAGAGGGGTGTGTAAATGTCCCCTTAAGAACATCTGTGGGAGTTGTGGCCTACCTATTTGTATATTACCCTTCATTTAGCAACCATCAAAATCAGGCTGTGCACGATGCTTCTTTTCTATACTGGAAATCTCCTTTTAAGGCCAAGCAACCTGCCTCCTGCAGCTCATGCCTTCCTCCTGCTGTGAAGTCAGGCCTCAGGGCAGTGCAGGGAGCCCTGGCAAACTAGGCTGCCTTGGAGGGCTTCTGGTGGGTTGCCTCTCTGTGGCATCCCCTGTGGAGTAGAACCCTGCACCTGGCATCAGCCTCTCCTGGGGAACTGAAATGCCTTAAAGAAGCCACAGAGTCCCAAATTTGGAATTACTTGATGGTGTAGTGTCATGTGGCAAAATGAGCCACCATCTTCTCCATTATCTCGATCAAAGACTGTGCATTGGCAATGAGACAGACCCCTGGAATGGGAGCCCTGTCTGTGCTCCTGTCCATCTTTCCAAAAGCCTATCTCTGGATCCAGCACAGTTGGGCTCCATTTCTCTACAGTTTGACATTTGGTTGGTGGCATCTTGGTGTTGTAATGGATTAGAGGTCCTGCTTCTGTTGTCTGTGACAGACAGATTATCATGTCAAAGTAATAAATGTAGTTTCTGGATGTCATTTGCTTCAATAAGTTTGTTTCCGTGTACAAATATGCACAGGAAAATATCTTCAAAATTTTTGGACTAGAACTTCCTCTCTTTATTTCATTGAAAACGATGACAATTTTTTGAGAAAAAGTTTGAGCACATAAAAAGAGTAGGAATTAAATCCTCAGAGGTTTTTTTGTGATGTCTACTGGAGTTTTGTAAGGTTAGGTTTCTTAATCTGTCTTCAGATCCAGTGTTTCTAGAATGCATATAGCATTACAAAGTTGGTCATATCAGGAGGAATAAAGCTGTCAGTTTCCAATGAAAAGAAAAGGACCTTTAGAAATACTAGACATTCGTGTTTTTCTTGTATGCTACTGAAACCACTTCAAATTTAGGATTCAGAGTTGCTAGGCACTCAGAATGGATGTCTTTAACAAATTTTGGATTTATGCTGGACTGAGATTTGTTGGTGTTTTTTTCCCATCTTATGGTTTCAGGCAGTGGACTCATAATGTTGTTCATCAAAGACACACCTCAGGCTCCTTGGGAAATCCTGTCTGTAAGAGAAATGCAGCAACCTGCAGAATGCAAATGCAGACAACCAACAGTCTCTTGGACATGCCACATGTTTTCTTTAGATGTGAATTTCCTCTATCCCTGTATTCCTATAATTTCATTGTGTATTTTGAGCACATGGAAAACAAAAAAATACCCTAAAAAACCCCAAATTTAAAGTCAGTGTTTCTCCAGGGAAAACAGTTTTTAGACTGTGACTGATTTGAGGGGAAGTAGGTTCCAGAGAGCAGGGTTTTATATTCAATTTAATTTGCTGTTCACTTTTACCAGCACACAGTTTCCTCCAGAACATGCCTTCAGAGGAAACACTAGTCAGCATTTCCCTAATCAGGGAAGAGCTTAGCTTAATGTACATAACAGTTTTCCACTCACCACTGGTTCTGGATAGCATCATGTTTGAGAAGGCACCTCATACCATTTGCTTGTCCTTTAAAGAGTGTTATTCAAATGAAAGTGAAGTCCAAAGAACACTTAATTAATAACAATAATGGGCTAATGAATAAAAATTAATAACGAGTGATGCAATAAATAGATTTAATTACAGCCACAGTTAAATGCAATGTCAGTACCTTTCCGTGGAATGTGGCCAACCCACAAGAGTTTTGAAATCACAAACTACAGGCCAAGATTTTCACACTGCTTATTTCAGATGCCTTTTTAGGAGGCACCCAAGCTCAAGATGAAGTAGCACAAAGCAGTTTTTAAGTCAGGTACTAGTATGGTGTCCTGAATTCTGCATTCCAGAATGAAGCGTTGCCACTTCACCTTTGGGAATCCCAGACATATGTTGAAGCACATGTCAAGCCTACTGGGCTGTGAGTGTGGATTGTTTTTTGTTGGTTTTTTGTTGTTTGCTTGGGTTGGTTTTTTTTAACACAGAGATGTTGAGAGTCTGCTTTAATTTAGTAAGGTATATCGATCCCATTTTAAGCAGCTGCAAAATTGGAAAGAATAAGTGCCTTTGTTTGGTAGGTTAAAAACTCTGCCTGTGGTTAATTCATGCCTCAGAGCTTAAAGCTCTAAAAGTGCCGGGTGGATCATTGTGGGTTTTCAAAATTAAGGTGTTTCATTCCCCATAGTTTCTCCTTCTTTGTGCGTCATCATTTTCAAAGGTTTTATGGCAGGCTTAAATTTAGAGTCTTTGTGGCTTTGTTGGGGCACCACCTTTACCCCATGTGGGCACAATTTTGTACTTCCTGTCTTGAAAATCTGGTGCCAAGATGGGAGGGGAGCTTCTCAATGAGGTAACCAAGGATGGGCAAAATGGTATCACATAGCATTTATTTTCCAATTTCAAGGAAAGGAGATAGGCAAAAAGTCTGTTTGGGTAGCTAAATTCATTCAGAAAGAATGGGCCACAATTAAGTGAAGGCAGATGCATTTTGTGGTCCCAGTGCTAATTTCTTGTGTTGAGAGGAGTGGCCAGTGATCTATGGGTAAGTACAGTGAGGGAGGGGGGGAGGTAGGAGGCACCTTTGTTAAGGTAGCTGGCTGTAGTGACCACGAGATGGTGGAGTTTAGAATTGCAGGCAGCAGGCACAGGACCACAAGCAGGATTGCTACCCTGGACTTCAGAAAGGCCAACCTTGGCCTGCTCAGGGAACTGCCTGGAAAAGTCCCATGGGACAGGGCTCTGGAGGGCAAGGGGGCCCAGGCAAGCTGGATAATATTCAAACACCATCTCCTCCAGGCCCAGGATCAGTGTATCCCAAAGTGCAGGAAATCTAGTGAGAGAGTTAGGAGACTGCATGGTTGAGCAGGGAGCTACTGGATAAACTTAAGCAGAAGAGGGAAATATATAAAACATGGAAGGAGGGTCAGGCTACTTGGGAAGAATACAGGGAGGCTGTCAGAGGATTCAAGGATGCAACAAGGAAAGCTAAGACCTCCCTTGAAATTAAGCTGGTGGGGGAGGTCAAGGACAACAAGAAAAGCTTCTACAAGTCTGTTGGAGGCAAAAAGAAGCCTAAAGGCAGTGTGGGCCCTGCTGGATGAAGTGGGTGCCCTGGTGCCCGAGGACAGAGAGAAGGCTGAGTTACTGATGCCACCTTTGCCTCGGTCTTTACTTCTAAGCCAACTACCAGGAGTCCCAGGTCTCCAAGACCACAGAGGAATTCTGGAGGGAGAAAGATTTTTCCTCAGTTGAAGAGTCTTGGGTTAGAGACCAATTGAGCAAACTGGACACGCACAAGTCTCTGGGCCCTGATGGGATACACCCACGAATGCTGAGGGAGATGGCAGAGGGCATTGCCAGGACACTCTCCATAATCTTTGAGAGGTGCTGGAGAACAGGAGAGGTGCCTGAGGACTGGAGGAAGGCCAATTTTGTCCCAGTCTTCAAAAAGGGCAAAAAACATCAGAGACAAGAGAGTAGGCTCAGTTTGTGTGGTGGTCTTGTCATCCAAGAAGCAAAATTTATCACTGAATGCTACACTGTGTCCTGCTTATGCATGTTGCATTACATAAAATTAGAAAATAATCCTGCAAGTAAAACCAAGCTGTGGGTCTGATCCCAGTTAATTGTTCTAGCTTGTAGGTCAGAATTTGATTTTCAGTACCTATAGGATGAAAGTTCAACCTGGTGATAACATGTCATCTTCTTCTTTTTCAGACTTCACATGGAGATCATTATTCCTTGGGTTTGGACTTGTCTTTATTTCTTAAATCATTCCAGACTTCATTATTTTATTTTATTTTATTTTATTTTATTTTATTTCTTTTCTTTTCTTTTCTTTTCTTTTCTTTTCTTTTCTTTTCTTTTCTTTTCTTTTCTTTTCTTTTCTTTTCT
>JANHGL010001145.1:0-23774 GCA_024611195.1 Ceyx melanurus
AAAAAAAAATTGGACCAGAAACAATCCCCAAATCCTGAAAATATGAGCAGTGGGGAAAGTGGAGGAGGAGGCTGCGAGGGTACTGGAAGAGAAGGGGGAGGGGAAGCTTCGGTCCTCCCCTTTGCACACTGATTTGCAACCCCCTTCCTGTTTTGGCTCTTCTGAGTAGCTCCGCTCCGAGACTGAAGACGTGGTTGAAACCCAAATTGACGCAATCCTGACGCTACAGGGCTGAAATCAGCACCTTTCCCACCTCCCATCCCCCCTCCCCAACCACCTCCCTCCCCAGGGAAGGACTGCACCCTCTCCTCCTCCTTCTCCCCCAGCAGCAGAGAGAGGGGACAGGAGCCAGCCTGCTGCCACGACTCCGACTGCTGCTAAGACTGCAGCCCGCAATGGACTGGCAGGAGGGACTGGCTTGGAGGAGGAAGAGCAGGAGGAGGGGGATCAAGGAGGGGAGGAGGAGTCCCTGCTGCTACTCTCCAGGTCCTTAGCAGGAGCTTGCAGTTTGAAAGGCTCGGGAACGGACTCTCAGCCCGAGGAGGACCTAACGATACGATACGTCCGCTATGAGTCAGAGCTGCAGATGCCCGATATCATGAGACTGATCACCAAAGATCTGTCTGAACCCTACTCCATTTACACATATAGGTATTTTATCCACAACTGGCCACAACTTTGCTTTTTGGTAAGTGCTCCAGGGGGCGGGGAGGGTAGGAATTGGGAGTGGTTTGGGGCTGGGGAGGAGAGGATTAAAGGGTTGGCATTTGTGGAAATACTTCTAATAATCTTTTTTTTTGTGGGTAAAGTCAATTTTTATTTTTATTTTTTTCAAAGTACCTGTCTTGCTAATGAAGTTCCCTTGTGAGCTGTGCATGTATAAGTGAAGCATATGCCTCAGGTTCCTACATTTGTTCATATATGTTTTAGGTGGGGGGGAAAGGGGTTGAGCACAAGGGATAGGATCCAGGAATTCATGGCTTCTGATCTTGGTTTTGACATTGACTTTTGTGACCTTTGGTAGCTTATTTTATCATTGTGTCTCACTTCCTAGGTTTGCATTTAAAAAAAGAAAGTACTTAGTCCACTAGTGTCTTAGGAGTGCTTAGTAAGTCTTGCACAATGGCTTTGAAACCTACAAATACCATACAAATATTAAGTGATAAATGGAGACACTGCAGAAAGGTTCTGTAGATGTTTCATCTGTGAGGTTGCTTTGAAAGGGACAACTGGATTGCTCCTTACAGGTGTGAGGGCATAGGTAGTGTGCAGAAACTCTTAGATTGTCTTGCTGTACTAACCATCTATTTGTTTTATATTCTTCCTACTGCACTATTGAGAAGACTGTCTCCCTGTCTGTTTAGTGCTTCTTGTGAAGAGCTTGTGTCTCAGTTGAAAACCCTGCTTTTAGGGTGATAATCCATCCCACAGGTATATGAAACAGAGTGTAAATTGGCCTGAGGAGAATATGTGCTTAGTGGGAGCTTAGCTGTGTCTGATTTGCTCATAGGAGAACTTAAGTCTGGGAACCAGACTGTTCATGGGAGCATATGGCACTTCTTTGCTAAGGTAAAGGGTGAGTTCTTCCCTCTTGATGTTTTAATCAAGGCTGGATGCCTCTCTGAAAGGTGTGATTTAGCCAGAGCCCAGACAGCCTTCAATCCAGGAGTATCTCTGTAAAATTTTAATAGGCTATGAGTACAGGAGGTGATGCTAATGGAATCCATCTGGCCTTAAACTTCCTGAATGTTCTTGGTCTGCTATAATTTATAGCAGGATTTCTGTGATTTATAGGAGGATTTTCAGAACTATGCCTGTTAAAACCCCAAAGAAGGGAATACAGTAGGATTATATAAAGTTGAGCAAAGCACTACCTTCTGGAACAAAACAGAAATACAAAAAAAAAAATGGAAAACATTGTTTGATGCAAAGTCATGTTTGCCATTATAAGGATGCTGATCAGAGCAGAATGGTATTTTTCAAGCACTGACTTATGTACGTGACTGATTTACCTCATGCTGAAAATAAACACTTGTGAGCTCCAAATGTCCTCACTTCCAGCATCAAGCCTGTCCCTGGTAATCCCAAGGTAAGGTTGGATGCTGCTAGAGCACAAGGCATTTCTTTACACTTCATATTGGTTGGAGGTTTTAGCTTTTTTCTGGGGTGGGAGGTTGTGGTTTGATTGGTTTTTTGTTGTTTTTTTTTTCTTGTATCAGGGAGCAACTTGAGAATTTTGGTAACCAAAGAGCATTTGCAGTTGTTTGACAAAGCACCAAAATTATTTCTTCTAAATGCATATAAAGAAAAGATCATTTCAGGGAAAAAAGGGTCTTAAGATTATTTTTTAGTGAGAGCTTCTTTTATTTATTTTTTTAATAGCCTTGAAGAATCAACAGAACTTTCCTTGAGCTCTGTATTTGCCTTTTTTTTTTTTTTTTCAAGGCTGGAACTCTGCATGTTTGCCTTTTTTTTTTTTTTTTAAGGCTGGAACAGTATAAAGTACATCGAACTGCAGAGAAAAATATGTGGCTTTGAATGTCTAAAACTAGCCAGTTGTTACCTACTGAATAATTTGAGAGTCTTGCAGTATGTTGAGTCAGATCTAATGGAGCCTTTTTTCTGTGACTGGTTTTAGTATTTTTAAGGTTTTGTTTTCTAGAGGTTGTCTCGAAGACTTTCTGTACTATAAAATTTAATTTGTTCCTGCAGCTAATGGATTCCTGAACTCCTTCTGTCTAATAAGTCCTTTTAAAATATTTATCTTCAGTCAGGGACTGCATATTCCAATCAGCAAGAGCAGTGTCAGGATGGGGAACAGAAGCACAGTGCCTGATCTCCCACAATCATTTCTTTAATGCCTGGTGGCCTCACACCCTTTGGGATTCGGGCTTTGGTTTGGACTGGTCTTGGGGAGGGGGTTAAACAGCAATTTGATTGTATTTGAAAAAATATATATATGTTTTTAGGGGGTCAATCAATCACTGAACTTCATTTTTGAAGCCTTCCAGTGGATACTCACCTGTCTTCATTGCACTGTCTTTGGCTTCCTCAGCATGTCAGGGTAAAGCACTGACACTTGAAACTGAAGATGGGATGTGGTTTTGTGATAATTATTAACATGGTTCCTGGTGATAATTATCTCAGGGGTTTGCAACTTGCTGAGTTTCACCTCCTTCTTCCAGGGTGCACCTTGCACTCTAATGGCAGGTGCAACCTAAAGGGCTCCTTGCTTTGCTTTTCTCTGCATCCAGCTCTTCCAGGCTTGTGTTTCTCTGTTCTGTCACCTCCCACTACCACCTAATGAGTGTGTTCAGGTTTGTAGGTGTTTTAGGGGCTCCCAATATTCAGAGTAGGGTGTCCCAGGCAGTGTTGGTGCAAGAGGAGAGGTGAGAACATCTGGAGAGAAGGTGAAGGGCCAGCTCTAACCAGTCACTGGCGTGTTTAGCCGTGTCAAACCCCTTCCAAACTGTACACTCCAGTTCCTATTCCCCTTTGAAAGGATCTGGAGAGACCAGGAATTTTCAAAACCTGTTGATTTGAGTGTCAGATTCATCGGTGTTAAGTCTCCCCCTGAGTGAGGAGTTGGGAATAGCTGGTGATCAGCGCTGATGGGTTAGACTGCAGCTCTCTGCCAGCTGTTGCAAGGTAATCTCCTCCTCCATCAACTGCTCAAACTCCCATTTCACTCCTCTTTGGGCAAACAGCAGCTTTGCACCGTGTCTTTACTCACTCCCAGGAGCTCTGTCAGCCCAGTTTCTCTGCAAATGACCTGTGATAACGACTGCTCTGTCAAAAAATGACAGAAGGGGGGAGTGTCTTTTGTTTCACAGAGAATCTCTACAGCTCTGTCCCCGTGTGGATTGTAAATAACGTGTTTCAAACTGCAGCTTCCTTTTAAAAGTGTTCTTGCAGCTTCTAGTCGTAGCAGTGTTAAAGGTCCAAAGCTCTCATTTGGAAGTGATACATTAAATGTTGCAGAAAATGGTTTTCCAAATACTTCAGCGTGGGAGAGGTGAGCTTGGGAAACCTCCCTCTCTGCCAAATTTTGGGATAAGACAGGATGCAATAAAAGCAGAGTTCTGGCTGTTTTGTAACCTCTCCTGTAATTCACAACACTGCACCACTCAGCTGCCTTTTAAGAAAAATCTGGAAAAATCTGCCCTTTTATGGAGTTCTTAACTTTGCCACTAGCTAGAGCAGCATTTATAATTTAAACTTTCACTAGTTTAAAAATAACCTATTAATTTCTTGTAGGTGGTTTTAGCTGTGTTGCAAATTCTAAATGGCTGCAGTTAAGATCTTGTTTTACACTCATACTTTGCCCCTTTTTTTTTATAAATTGGATTTTATTCCAAACTCAAAGCATCCTTCATGTGGAAATTCAGACCTGTAAGACATCGATTTCAATTGGGGAAAACTTGGGGTGTAAAGAACCAGAAAAGTTAGGGAAGCATCTGGGAAATTTTCCTTATGGCAGACATGAAGAAATTCTGCAACATCCATCCCCTTCTTGCAGGCTCTCTCTGTGATGTTTTCTCTTCTGCTGGCTCTGCTAATTCTCTGTGAAAACTTCAGCCCTTGCAGTGTCCTGAGTAGCTCCCAACAGCTGGTGCAGCTCCTCTGGCTCTGCCCTTGCTCAGGAGGGAATTACCCGTGTCCAGTTTCACCCAGTGGAAACAGAGAGACTTAGTGATTTGCTCGATGTTGGCCAGAGCTCTGAGACTTCAGGTTAAAACCCTGAGCCTAAATGTACCTCCTCTGGGCAATCAGTGGGTGTCAGTCAGTGGGAGCTGTGTGTGATACTTTGGGGTGGATTTGGGTGCCTGTGTGAGAGGGAAACTGCTGCAGTAGCTCAGGTTGGACTGCATTTGAATGGCAAAATATTTCTCTTTCGGGGGCTGGTTGCTCGTTTTAATCTTCTTTAAATGGGAACAAATGTCCCAGGGTCTGGGTATTAAATGCACACTCAGGCAGTGGCTGCCAGATTTAATGCCATCTTTGCTAATGAAATTAATGCCACTTGTTTGAGTTTTGTGAAAAGCAACGTTTTACAGACCTTGCTGGACCAACCCTGCTAGCAAGAGGTGGTTACAATATGAAGATGTGAAAATCGAGTTTGTTTTAAGCATTTAAACTTATTCAGAAGAACAAAGTCGATGCAAATATTGGATTTGAATTCCTGTATGTTAATCCTGCTAATGACTTAGGATTGAAGTAAATCTTGCAATACTCTATGGGCTTTATAATATATAATAGTAACTTGGGATGAATGATGTTTGTAGGAACTTGTATGTTTAGAATTACTCTCATATACCTGAAAAGAACATTTGGCCCAGAATTGTCTTTTTATAAATGATGTTGTGTGGGAACTAATTTTTTTTTTCTTGCTCCTTTCCTCTCTCCTAGTTGTATGTTTTTTATTTACACAGTTTAACCTTCTCCAGGGAGTTAAAATACAAAGTTTTACCTCACTTTAAAATCATTTTCAGCTTTAGATGAAGTTGAAGAGAAGGAGAAAGGAGAGGAAAGGCAACCAAACCGAGGTGGAAATGCAGCATTCCCTCTGAGTGGAACAACTGTAGATTAACTGGCAGCCTTCCCTGCTTAAAGACAGAGAAATAGATTTAAGTGTTTGGGCAACTGGTAACAAAGTCATACTTTATTCAGCTCTCTGGCAACAGTGGCAAAACCAGTGGGTATTTGCTGCTTTGATCACTGAAACAAAAATTCTTTGCTGTTCATTTAGCATTTTAAATATATGATTCATGAACATAGCTTTTCAGAAAAGTGCCCTGAACAGGAAAGAACAGAGATATGCTATGTCTGGAACCTCACTGCTCCTAAGTGTGCTTAAAAAAAAAAAAAAAAAAAAAGGAAAAAAAAAAAGTATATCTTAAAAAAAAAAAAATAAAAAAAAATTCCCCACATGACTGTTACAATCAACAGTTTGCACGTGTTCACTTGAGGGCAAATCAGAACTATAACCTGCTAGTTTGTGGTGTGCTTGCTTTTTTTTTTTTATAGTGAGGTCTAAGATTACATCTAGGTACTCTGCATAATTATAGCAATGTATGAACAGTCTGTCTGATGAGACTCTTTATTTAACTCCCTGGTTTTCTCAGGTCTGAGCCAAGATACAAAACTTGCCTTGAGCTGACACTTTGCATACAGGGCTTTAGGAGGAGCACAGCTTTTTTTTTTTTTTTTCCTATGGTAGCAACTGTATTTTAGAACAAATGCAAGCCTTCTTAGGGGCTATTTTGGTCCATTTAGAACATGCTACAGTTTTTGTTGGTTATTTTAAAAACCACTTGTTTAGATTGTTCATGGCTGTTCTTGGATACTGCTAAAATATGTGTTTTCCTGCCAAATAAAAACTCAGCAATAATTCTATTTGCCTGATGAGCTTAAAGTGTGTTTAGAAATGATGTTAGGATCACACTGTATGCTGGAGCTTTGGAACTGCAGAGCTCATACATCTTGGGTTGCTTCATTTCACCTTTGATTCAGCTAACTTGGTTAACAACCCCCCATCCAGGTAGAGATGCTAGAAGACACTATTTCTGGGGAGAAAAAAAGCACCTCTGAATTAATCTTCTGTCTGTAGAGCCTTAGCCTGAATAGAAAAGGGTTCAAGTGCTTGGAGACTATAGAGTGTATACCATAGCCTGGAGAGGTGAGCACTGGCTTCACAGGTGAGCTGCACTGAGGCCTGGCAGTACTGGCTCTGGCAAGTCCTTTTCATGTCTTGCTGGCTGTAAATTTGGATTATCCAGAAGTGCTTCTGCTGGCACATGCTGGTGCCAATCATGAGCTGGACTCCCAGTTTAGTTGCTGCACTTGAGCCCAAGCCCGTCCCCACCCCGTGCAGATGCAGGTCTGTCAGAGTCTGGGGATCCACTAGTGCACCCCCATGAACAATTAGGAGTTTGTCAGGCTTTCCCAAATTCCTAGGAATTCACTCTCCTCCTGGACACCTTCCTACTCCACAGCATTTTTTGGTCTTACTGCTGCAGGTTATAATGTTGTTAATCTCTCACTCTGCCTTAATCCTTCAGCTCACGTATGACTTGGGTTTTCTTACCCTCCTTAATACCTTTCATGGTCAAATGTGAGTGAATGCAGTGGTTGTGCAAGCAGTTTGGGGAGGAGTTGGGTTGTCTTTTTTTGAGGTTTTTTTGTCTTAATATTCCAGCCTAACTGCATCTCCTTGACCACACTTTTTGTGACAGTGCCATTGGCATTAACTGTCAGTGCAAAGTTCTTCAGGAGTGAACTCTCAGAACAGTTAAAATCTGTGAAATTAACTGGGTATTTGTTCTTTGGGTGTCATATGACTGAAAATGACAGTTTCTAAAGATTAAACACTGCAACTTTTTTTTTTTCCCCCCCTTCTGATCTTTTGTGGCCTTGACATTAAAACCAGGCAAAAATTAAGCACGTTATCTACCACAGCCCTTGTACAGCAACATTCAGATCACTATAAAAGAGGAATGGACTTTTTTTCCTCTGCAGCAGCTCATATGGAAAGGGAATTTATGCCTTCACCTCCTCCTTGTGTTATTTTGGTTGGTTGTTTGGGTTCTTTGTTTGGTTTTTGCCATTTTGTTGTTTGTGTTTTTTGTTTGGTTTGTGGGTTTTTTGTGTCTTTGTTTGGTTTTGTATTCTTTTCGTTTTGCCCTTTTCTGTCACACATGTTCTTGCCTGTCAGCTTTGTGAAATAACAACATGGTTCTCTCTAGGACAATTCATTTGTTGTTAGCTGGCTTGTAACTATTAATGCAATAAAGAAATGACTCCTTTAATCTTATTTATACTTTTCGAGATGGTTTTAAAACGTATTTAATTCGGGGGTTGCTTTTAGAGCTTTATGCAAACCAATGTCGTGTGGCTGTTTACTTAATGAACTGCTTTCTTACTTTTGGTAGCAGTGTAAATCACCAACTGAGAATCCATCCTTGTGTGTGTTTGTCTTTAAGGCCATGGTAGGTGAGGAGTGTGTAGGTGCCATCGTCTGCAAGCTGGATATGCACAAAAAGATGTTCCGCAGAGGTTATATAGCCATGTTAGCAGTGGATTCCAAATACAGAAGAAAAGGAATTGGTAAGAATAGCCTTTCTGTTTCTTTCTCTGTTCTTTCTTCTTTATGTCCTGTAGTTGGGATAACTGTAGCTGTTAAAAGTTTGAAGCAGAACTCAGCTTCTGGACGTGGTGGTTTGTCTGTCCTCCCTGCCTTGCTCCAACCACATGAGCTCCTGAGCAGCTGTTTTGGTTTGTTAAAATAGCCTGCAGTGCCCTGGGAGATTCACATCTGGGCTACAAGGGCTACTGGCTGGTTTTCTTTTTAGCTTCCCTTACCTCTGCCTATTGCCACTGTCACAACAGTGGGGATTGCTTTGAGTTTTTATGTGCCCTCATCCCTGTATTTCTATCTCACTCTGTCTTTCCTCACTGAACTCTTTCCCTGGCTTTCCTCTATCAATTATGCATCTGTTGCCTGTTGGCAGAATGTATGTATTAATAAGTGAAGAAAAATAGTTGTGTGTTGCTGCTTGAATGACTGAAGTGGAAATCCGTTCTGTTGGGAAGTTACATGATAAAAGAAATCACTCTTGGCAGGGAGTTTGCCCTCTCTTTCATCAGTGTTGCCCTGATGGAGAGATTTTTATTCTAACACCAGTTATCCTAGTTGGCTTATTTAAAGATCTCTTCTTATGGAACTTAATTTTATTGTATGTGTTGGTTATTGCATAATTACAGTGGAATTCCAGATTTTAAACTTAAAATGTATATGTCAGTTTTAATGCCTAGAAATTTGCTTCACCATCTATCCACCCTGAACAGCTCATACTTTTGTCAAGTATTTTCTTTTTTTGAAAGAAAGAAAATTAACTTGCAATGGAAAAAATGTGGTGATACATTGTGGAATGGTACCATTGTGTTTGGTCTCCTCTGCAATAAACAAAACAAGAAACTCCAAAAAAACTTGAAGCCCTGAATATTATCTTGACTATTCAAGCATGTGCAGACTTTTTTTTTTCCTCCAGTGCAATTCAAAAGCCATTGTTGCTTTTTATAGTGGAACAGAAGGAAGAGGATACTGAGAAATCACTGTCTCCTTTCCTTTTAGCTGAGTCATGAAGGAGCTTGCTGTAATTTAATTGCAGGTGCTTGGATTCATAAGTAGATACAAACTAATGCTGTTCTAAAGATCTCCAAGATTTTTCCCCCCCCTTGCTTTAGTCAGTTCATTATTTTAGAATTATATAAATAGAATTGATATTTAAAGCCTCCCTTACTTTAGCATTATATATGTTGACTTCTTTCCTACATTTGTCACCTTGCTGTTTCTCAAAGAATGCTGTTAATCTGAAGGTTAATTTTAAATAGAGTACACTTTTGTCATAAGTTCAATGAAAAACTTAACTGATTAAAGCTTTGAGAATACTTTAAAACATTCTCTAGATTCCTTGGGGTTTCTTTTCCTTTTCCTTAGCCTTCTTATTGGAAGTGAGATTTATGCAATTTCATTGAACAGCAGTTTTTTTCCACTAATATCTTTGAAATCAACTTTCAATTTCACCCCAATTCTACAGACAGGTAGGGATATTGCATTTGTAGAAGTGTTGTGAAATAGATAAAAATGATAAGGAATTAAATTAATGCTTCACTGAGGGGAAGGGATGGGCTTCAACCATATTATGAGATACCATCCAAACAGGAGTGAGCCACAAGAAAAGTGGTTTCATAAGTTCTGTTACTAATAGAAGTATTTGTTTTAGTAAGAGGAAATTCCCTTGGAAGATGAATGCCCTTCAAGTACGTGCCAGCAGATTTTGACTTTAAATGCAACAAAAAGGAATGAATCACATCTTGGAAGGCTATATATAACACTATGTTAAACTTAGAAACCTGTTTCTAATATCCTTGTGTTAGAAGAATCTTGCACTCAAGCTGAGTCTCTGGGTAACTGTGGGGATTATTTTAATGTTCAAACTTGAGACTGCAACTTGACTGCAGCTGCTTTCTTTCTCTTTTTTTTCTTTCTTTTCTCCCCCTGCTTTTCTTCAGGTGTCATGTCATGTAGTTAGTCACATAGAACCCAGCATCTTTTGGCACTGCAACTCTGACACTTACCAAAATCTGTATTTCAGGTACAAACTTGGTTAAGAAAGCTATTTATGCTATGGTTGAAGGAGATTGTGATGAGGTAAGCTTTTATCATCAAAAACTTTTCTAATGTGAATTGTTTGCATTCTCCTAATGTGGATTCATTTCACAGTTGTTGGGGGTTTTTTTCATTACTTTTTTTTTTTTTTGGTGGGAAATGGGTTGGTAAGAAGCTCTCTTTTTGCAATAAAAGGAAAAATAACATATGGCACAAACAGGAGAAGGATTTTCTCTATTTATGATAAGCTCAGATTCAGCTTTTCTGGTTTTGTTTTACTTTGCCTCAGCATTCAGTCGTGGGCACACTTTCCTCTAGAGCCTCTGGTTTCAGATGCTGCTGTCCCAGTGTACCTTGCATGTTGTGTGTGGCAGTGCCATGCTTTGAGAACACCCAGAGATACTGGAACAGGACGTGCTGGAGCACTGCAGAATGTGCTTTTATCCCAGCAAATCACCAGGCTCTTCTGACTGTAGCTGTTCATGTAGCATGCAGCATGACAGGAAAGTGGCTGAATCACTGTCAAGCTTCCCCTGAGTCTGCCCTTTTACTAAATACAGTCTTTATTTATATTTATATATAAAGCTACTAACAGTCTTTTCTGTGCAGTGTTTAACTCACAAGGATTTTTCCCCTATGACCATCCTCCTGAACCCAGTTCTCTGTCCCTTTAACTCCTATCTCCCTGCCACAATGCCATTGTTAGCTTGTTCCTGATACTGTGAGCACTTCAATGTCTCCTAGTTAATGATCCTTTGATCTCTCTCTCTCTCTCATCTTGTCTCAGCTGCTCCCTCAATTGTGTTGCTGCAGCTTGGTGAAGTTTCTCATGCAAAACTACAGTTTTTGTCACAGGATTTTTGGCACTGGCTCTGTTGATTTTTCCACTTCTTGTGTTATGCAGCATCCCTGCATATGTTCTGACTTCAGTCATTGTCTGAGACATTTATTCTTCCCTTCACATTCCTTCATGCCTCTGCTTACTCATGTCTTGTCTTTCCCCCCCCCCCCAATGTCTGTTGTACTCAGTATTGTGGAGTCTGATAGCTCTGTAATTCTTAAAGGTCTTTGTTTCAGCTTGTTGCTTCTGTCATCATGTGTAATGTGCTTTGCTCTAATCTGGTTTACTACTTGCTGCACTGAACTAATCAAAAAAAGGTGGTTGGTTTGTGTGTTTTTTTAATTTTTTTTTTCCCTGTTGCTTTCCACTCTGATCTTGAATTCATGTGCCATTGGTAGAGTGTTCAAGATTTGAAATCAAAAAAATAATTGAGGAATAGTTCACATTGCAGTGGGAAAATTGAGATGCAGAAGAGTGAAGTGAATCATCTGCTGTTGTTAGTCAGTAGTAGAACTGGCTATTTCTACTCAAGCTACCAGAGTTGCAGTAAATACTCTGTGATTTCTGAATGTGTGTGTATAATTTCTGATGCAACTTAATTTTTAAATTAGACTATCTAACAGGTACACACATAATGGCCTCTCCTGTGTCTGATATTTTTTTTTTTTTTCTAATATTAGTCCAACAGCACTTCTAACTCTGTAAAAATGAAATCCCTGTTTTAAGGATGGCAGGCTAGTCTGCAGTGAGACCCCATGAAGTCTTGGCCCCAGAAATAACCATGCTGATGACTTGTACCACACAGTGAATTGCAGAGTTTTCAGTCAGGAATCTGTAAAAACCAACTAGCCACCCATTAAAAGCTCTGACAGAGCCAAGACACATCCCCTCACCAGTTCTCCAACAGTTGTTGGGAGAATGGTTTCTGGATGTCTTAATTGATCCTAGAACTGATCGGACATGAAATGTTACATCACAGCAATTTGTCTTCATGAGATGTGTAAAAAGTTTAATCATCTCTGCTTTAAAGAGATTTTTTTTTTCTACATCCTTTAATAAAATCAGCAGCATGATGACAATAAAAAGATGCTGCTGCTTGATACAAGATGAAATGCAATTAAAAATAAAATTGCTATTTTCTGAAACTTGCTTGGAATAGGATTAAAAATGTGAATATGCAGCTGTGGGTGTCATGAAAAATTTCCAAAGGCTGCTTGGAAACTCTTCCCTTCAATCTAATTATGGAATGGATGCAGTAAATGTACTTAATAACTCTGGCATATAATTTGATAAGTGCCTTATTCAGTGTGTTTTCAAAGTACAATCTATTGGGCTTTTGAGGTATCAACATTGAGTCCTGAAAAACAAAGGATTTATACCACAGCAGAGATGAAAATAAGCTTGACAAATCACTACTGATGTGGCCATTTCAAAACATACTGCATTATTTTAGTGATTAAATACATTTTTTTTCTCCCTGTAAGCTATTTAAGTGGGAATAAACTATGGAACAAGTGATTTACAGTGCAAGTTTCTGTGGTCAGCCAGCTCCCTAAGAGGTAGTTTGTGTTCTGTGCCATGCCTCAAAAGTGAGAAGCAATATCCTTCCAGCCAGGGATTGTTTCCTGGCTTGAGGAAGCTGTGGGGTAAGTGAAGAAGGGTATTGCTGGGTTGGAATCTGTGTGCAGGGGAGAAGCTGCCCATGGTCTACATTAGAATAGAAACAGGGGGAGTGATCTGGTGGTGTGGGTGGGTGCTTGAACTAGAAATAACCTTCAAGCCTGAACCAAGCCTGCTTTAAGCTGGAGAGGCTGGGTATAACATTACCAAACTTGAGGCATCTTGGGGCTTTTTTAATTTTTATTTTAACTTAAGTGACTTTCTCAGGTATTTGTTAATTAATTCTAATATTTGGGGAAGTCAATTGAAGATTTTCAAGATAGCTCACAGTGATTTAGAGTAACTTCATGAAATAAATCAGGTGCAGGTGAATAATTTTATTCCCATCTCCAAAGTGTTGAAAAGATTTTTCTTCCAGTATGTGCTAACTCCAGCAAATTTAATATCTGTGCTTTGTGCATTTGTTTCAATAATTGAGCTGCTTAAAACCTTCATGTGGGACTGTTACATCCCTTCATCACAATTAGAAAGCAGGTTTTCATTCATATATAGGTTTTCCACCTGTAACAAAGGCCTGTAAGTAATCTGCATACAATTAATGTTAGTAAAATAATGTACCATGTCATTGGTAATTAATCAAAATAAGACTATTTAGTAAATGGGATATTTAAGAGGTTTGTTTTTTAAGCAAAACATAGAATGTGAAAAGGAGTTGCAGCACCTCATGAGACTTTTCATTGAAACTTTATAGTGATTTAAAGTTTTTGACCACACCAGTATGTCATTGTAACTTAGTGCCAACTTATATAGGCAATATACATTGAATTTTCACGATCATATTTGGAATTGTCAAACTATTCACATACTGTCTTCTTTTTAATCTACAAATTAACTGAGGTATGAAGTATATTTTGGGTCCAGCTTTATTTTAAGGCAGTTAAACCCTGGACCAGCACCCATAACAAGTAAAAACAGCACCTCTTCTGTGAGTACTGAGAGTATGTTCTTCATTTGCTTATTTAATTTGGCTGTATTCATTCCATGACTTGTTTTCTAAACTTGAGTTCAGAGTTTGAAGCAAAGAAGCAGGAAAGTTTGACCTCTCTGTTTTTCTTTGGCTTATAAAAACATAACAGCAAGTAACATTGCACTCTGCTCTCACTATAGAAGTTTTCTTGCTTCTAAATCCAGTTAAAATTAGACAGCTGAGATTAAATGTTTAGATTTATGGAATTTTAAGACATAAGGGAAAGGAACAACCTTCAGAAGGCTGCAATTTGTGCTGTTAAACCCAATCAGACCTTTGCTGGCCTCCAGGAGAGGATGCAGTTGTGTTCATCAGAGGATTTAACAGGCATTCCTGTACAACAGAATAGACCCCATGAGACCAGAAAGAAATGAAATAGATGATTGAAGGTTTGGAACTTGACTAAAAGTCTCACAGAGAAAGCCATGAATCCTCCACAAGTGAAATGTGGATGGAATTGCTTTTTAGAGAATACAAATATGTCTTTAACCCTTTAAGATTAACATACTATGTTGAGTTTAGGGAGTTCCTTTTTCACTGTGCTGAGTGTTCCTTGGAAATACCAGAGCAAATCTCTTGCTTTCCAGCTGAGCATTCACTCAGGTGGTGGGATTCCAACAAACCTGAATGTCAACCTTGAACCACTCCCTTAAATTCAGTGCTCTGCAGCCTTAGAAGCCTTGTAGCCTTGAGTTGGTTGAGCTGGCAGTTGAGTACAGACTCCTCACATTGCTCTGCTGGGTTACCAGACTTTGAGAGCAAATCCCACTTGTAGCTGAGAATCCAAAGAATGGTCTCCTGCCCTGAGGATTGACATGGGTCAGATTTCCTCTTTGGCATAATATAATGCTTTGGTTTTAATTTGAATTAAGAAGTTGTACGGCGTGTGTAAACATGTAGAAAATAACCACTCAGCAAAACTATTGCACTTCCATCGTTTGTTCTAAATTAATAGTTATCCATGTTAATGGGTTAAGGATATTAAGAGTACTTGATCAAGTCACAAGACTTGATAGTAGTAGTATTCCTTGAGGTGCCAGTTAGAGAAGTTCCATCTCTAATTCTTGCCATAAGAAGAAGAATTTAATTAGGTTGTCTTAAGTGTGTAGGTGCAAAAGACTCTCTTGTTGTAATTTAAGAACTCTGACTACTACTATTTTAATATGTGACTCCTCCTTTTTGGAAAACAAACTACTCCCAAGTCTTATGTTGTTCATTGGATTGTTAGCCCCAGGTTTACTATCCTGTCAACATTCTTCCACTGAGAAGCATAGTGGGAACTTGTCCATTGGAATGTGGTTAGAGTGGCTTGAAACCTGAGTCAATGGTCACACATGGACATTAAAAGGATTTTAAAATCCTATTGAAGGTGACCAGACTAACTGCTGGCTGCCTCCCTCTTTTACATTGGCTTAGCCACTCCTCAGCCTGAAAAAACAAATAAAGAGAAAAAAAGGAGTAGAGATAAATAGGGGAGTGAAAAAAAGGTTTTCTACTAGGTTGCTTTTTCCAGTAGCTCAGCAACAAGGCTAGTGAGCTGGCAGAAGAGGTGAGGGGAATGGAGATGTGCCTGAAGGCACTGGGGCCATGGAGAGCCTAAAGCAAAAGTCTTGATCTGCTCTACAATACAGGGTAATATTTTATTCCTGGTCTGGGTGGAGTGGGGTGGATGTTTTCCTGCTTTTTATTAGGAGAGAAGAGTTTTGAGGTGGGGTAAATAACTTTTTCTTTCTTTTTGGACTCTTTTACATGTATAGTCAGTCCTAAATAAACAGAGTGGGTATCAAATGGTGGTTTAGAAATAGCCATCAGTGGGCTTAACACCAGCAGTGAGCACTGGTTTGCTGCAGAAATTGCTGAGGCTGTATTTTCATTGTATGGTCTTTCTACAGTGCCCATCAGCTCTTGTTCAGTATGTGAATGTACATTGTCATGGGGCTGTATGTGGTCTAGTCAGCTTATTAGTTCAGCCTGTGTTCTTGCACAACCATCATCTGTCCTTAACAGCAGAGTCCTTAAATAAATTGAGGCACACAACAGAAAAAAGACAAAACAAGTTGTTATCAGTTGGAGGGGGCACGTAGCTTACCTGCTGCAGCACAGCTCTGCTCCCTGCCTTTGGAGCAAAGGAGGGGAGAAGACAGTAGTTCAGAGGAACCTACTCCAGCAGTTTCATCATTCACTTCTGGTTACCATGGTCTGGAGAAGACTGAGAGGGGACCTGATTAATGTCTACTAATATCTGAGGGGTGGGTGCCAAATGGAAGGGGCCAGGCAATAGGACAAGAATATGTAGTGCCCAGCAATAGGATAAGGAATAACTGGAGCAAAGAAGGTTCCACCTCAACATGAGGAGGAACCTCTTCACTGTGAGAGTGACAGAGCCTGGCACAGGCTGCCCACAGAGGCTGTGGAGTCTCCTTCTCTGGAGACTTTCCAGCCCCACCTGGATCTGTTCCTGTGTGGGCTGCCCTGGGTGACCCTGCTCTGGCAGGGGGGTTGGACTGGATGATCTCCAGAGGTCACTTCTAACATAAAAAATAAAAAACATTGAGACTTCTGGGACAATTTTGAGTCTCTGCTTAATCTGAACTACTCTTACACTTAGCTTTGGCCTGAACTATTTACAACTGGGGTCTTCTCAACACGGAGTGGGGAAAAGATGGAGCAAGCTGCTCCTGCTTCCTGGTGTCTGCTCTGGTTTGAGCTTGGGAAACAGTTGAACACAAATATTTGTTGCAAACATGGGATCTGACAGCAAGCTGTGGAGTGCTGGAGCCTTTACCTAGGTCTGAATCTGTCAAAGTAGAGGTCAGAGATAATGACTAAACAAAGCCTCTCTGCCAAGTTCTTGTGACATGGAAAAGTTCAGCTGCTCATTCAAAATTCAGAGTATATTTTGGACCTTGACCAAGTGTTTGGTGGGTTGGGTGTTTGTTTGTTTGCATTTAACTTGTTTTCCTATTCTTGTCTGATTCACCAGCCCAAATCCTCAAGTGATTTGTGGTTTCTTTTGGTTTGAGGTGTATTAATTCTAAAACACTGCGTGTTCATACAATGCCTTTCAGAAGTCCTTTTCATATTTAAAAACCTCTGCGGATTATTTGCTTGATGAGCTTGCTTTTATTAATCTGTGCGTGATTTCTCAGTAAGTAAGTAGCTTCTAACATTTCTTCCAAAGTTGTGACCAAATACACTTAGAGCTCTTAGAGTTCAGCAAAGAAAACCTGGTAGTGCTTTAAATTTGATTAAAATCTAAAATTATTTAATATGGATGCTCTTCTTTCTAGTTGTTTAATACCTCTTTGTAAAAATGGCTTCTTTCCTTCCATCATTTTCACAGCAGTTTTCATACACCTTTCTATTTGGTGTCCTTAACAAATCAATGTAGCGAATACAATGCTATTTCAGGAGACAAAAAATACACTAAATGTATGATTATCACTTAACACTTTTTCACAATGTCACGGTTTTGAGCTGAACAGTGTTTGCCCACTGGCATTTGAACATCTTTTTTAATTTCTCATAGCAGTGATCTTAAAGTTAGAATCCTTCACCGGTGAACTGCTGTGTTGTCACATCACCTGTCCTTGATTCACATTCCAGTTTTCCTCAGGTAGCAGAAGGAATTAATTGTTTTATTTTCTTCACAGATACATCGAAGTTGCAATTGCAGACAATGATTGATATGTTCCTAACACCCTACCTGTTTAAATTCTAGATGCAAAGGAATGAACTGGCACGACATATGCAGGAGTTCACTCAGGTTCACATGAGAATGATGGCTCAGAGTTTTCAGACTATCAGTGTGACTGCCACAAACCCCGTTCCCTTCATTAACGGCCTCCCCTTTGATCCTGCCCTCTTCACACATGTTCCACATGCTGCATACGATTGTAATCCAGAAGTTGAAAACTTCAAAGAAACTATTCAGCAGCTGGAAGGCCGACTGGTAAGACAAGATCACCAAATCAGAGAACTCATTGCTAAAATGGAGACTCAGAATACTCACATGGCAGAACTCAAGCGCACGATCCGAAATTTGGAGGGGAAGATCACTGAAATGGAGGCACAGCAATGCAATGGGATTTACATCTGGAAGATTGAAAACTTCAGTGGACTTCAGAAAGCCCAAGAGGAAGAGCGACCCGTTGTGATGCACAGCCCTGGCTTCTATACTGGGAAGCCTGGGTACAAGCTGTGCTTGCGCCTGCATATCCAGCTGCCAAACGCTCAGCGTTGTGCCAACTTTATCTCTCTGTTTGTGCACACTATGCAGGGTGAGTATGACAGCCACCTGCCTTGGCCCTTCCAAGGCACCATACGACTGTCTATTTTGGATCAGTCAGAAGGCCCTGAAAGGCAGAATCATGAAGAAGTAATGGAAGCCAAGCCAGAGTTACTGGCCTTCCAGAGACCAACAATTCACCGCAATCCAAAAGGTTTTGGTTATGTGACTTTCATGCACCTGCAAACCTTGAAGCAAAGAACCTTCATAAAGGATGACACCCTGCTGGTGCGCTGTGAAGTTCTGACACGGCTGGATCTGAACAGTCTCCGCAGAGAAGGGTTTCAGGCTCGCAGTGCTGATGGAGCTATGTAGCCTGTAAGGCTCAGCCACAGGAATGGAGCCACTAGTCACATCTTCCACACAGATTACAAGCATGTTTCATCCTCCATATAGGCTGCATTTGTAAAAGGTCACTGTTGCCAACATAGTTGATCTTCACACTTGAAGAGAACTTTGTTGTTGCTGGTATACTTTTTTTTCTGTCTGATATGTGTTTAAATATTAGGCATTGTTCTCTATTGACACTTGTGTAGCAAGCTAAGTGAAGTGTTATTAATTAAAACTTAACTGCCTGTAGGGTCATCTTATTGAAGTACCTGTACATCTCAGTTTAGTAAAACTGAAGTCATATCAGAAAATACCTGCAAATTTTTTTGCTGTGGTGCCTTGGAACAGATATTCCAGGGGAAATAGCTAAATTAATTAAGATCGGGGATTGGGGTTTTTTTGTGTGTTTTTCACAGAGGTTGGGAAAGTCGAGACAGTTTCTGTGTTGACTTACCTAGAATTTTAAATTGCCTCTGTTCTTGAAAACTGAAGTTGGGTTAAAACTTTATTCACACAACGTTGGGTTATGTTTGACCCTTCCCTTGCCAGAGTTAACCTCAGAAGTTGCCTGTCAATGTGAGCTGATACTGTTTCTGAAAGATATGTGGTAGTGTGGAGAAGTCTAAATGACTGAACTGAATTCACTGAAGAAATATTTGTAATGTGGTCTGAAAGTGCTCCCTTAATTCTCTTTGTTTTGATAATTCCTTTTATAAGTGCATGTTCGAGGCCAAGAATGTCAGTCGCCATCACCAGAAAGGTAGAAGTGTAGCACTGGAATGAGATACTTCTAGTGCTGGAAATTTTTCAGGTTGTGAGTGGATACAGGAGCAAAATGTACTAACTAGACAGGGTGATGTGGAAGTTGTTTGGCTGTTGCTGAAACCTGAATCTGTACCAAAGCTGAACTTGTGACCTGCATCTGTCCAAGTGATCTCTTGGTGTTCTGGGTGACACAAGACCTGTGTTGTCACCTGTGAAGCCTCAATGGACAGCTGGCCATATCAACATCCAGCTGTCATGAGTATTTCCCGTCCCATTCGATAATAGGAGCTAAACCACCCTCAACATTTTGGAGGGGAAGAAAAGCCTATTGATAAGCGTCAGGAAAAATTGCAATCCAGTTTGTTCTTGGGGGGAAAAAAAACCCTGGTATCCATAGTTACTTATTTATCAAACACTAGACTGACTGTCAAGAATTCATGAGCTCCCTCATGTTGCATGTATTACTATTTTTTGTACTGATTGTTTGTATGCCATATCAATGTTAGTTCTGACCAGCCAGAGCGGAGTAGCTTGAATACACTGGTGCTAAAAATTTTAACTTACCATGGTGCTGATAAAGCTTTGAATCTTGTCTTTAAATGGAGGAAAGGAAAAAAAGTTCTGTTCACCTCATAACTTAAGTATGCAGCCTGATACTGGAGAACTAAGCCATACATAAGCATATATGTGTTACTTCTCCAACCTATAAGACTTGAGCTGCAACTTAAAAGATACTGAGGAATGTTCCAATTATTTGGCCTCATAAAAGCAAACCCATGTGGATCATCAGTGAGGAAAGTGCAAATGCTAAATATATACCAGGTTAACAAAGGACTACTATAGTATCTGATGTAGGAGGATACTTCCCAGCATGCATTAGATTAAATGTTCTAGAACCCAGCCTATGACTTAGTTCATCGTATCCAGATGAGCAAAACTTTATTTTGCAGATAGAACCTACGAGCTGAAGAGGGATTGTGTTGAACAGAGTATTGTCACTACTGAAGCGTGGTAAATGCATCCGGACGTTGACTTGCTCAGCATGTCAGCATGTAGTACTCAAAATAGGAAAAGATCCATGCTTTAAAACTGTCTTTTTAAACCTCTTGTCAGTAGTTTTTATTCTGAATAGCTTTATGCTGTTAGTCGGATTGTTTTGGGGTGTCTCCATTCAGAGTATTTGTAGTAAACTGTTCTTTACCTTTTATAGGTAATACACGTGGCAGTGCCCAGTCCTGCTGCAGACAAAAGTCACTGCACAGAAGTTCTGTTGTTTTCAAGCTGTGCTAGTTAAACATCATTTTCTAAAATGGTCAGTGACTCCTCTCCTTTTTCTTTTTTGGGAAGAGGGGTGCAGAAGAAATGCTTATCATTTGAGAGTTTCTTCCTGCCTGAGAGTTTCCTTCTCATCCCTACTGATAGTAACAAAAATGTCCTTCGTCTGCATTCAAGTAGTTTATACCCAAGAGCCACTAAGTGTATTAATACATTCTTTACTTTTGAAGCTTTGCATTATTAACTGAATTTTTGCTCTGAGCCTTACCTGCTAGATCTGATACACTTCTGCCTTGGGAGAAGAAACAGTTTGGTGGCAAATTCAGGAATTTATGTGGTTCAGCTTTTAATATTGTACAGTAGCACAAACCAATAGGGAATAGGAAGCTACTGCATGTAGAATATTGTCTTGGCCATGGCCATATGAGTGCTTTACCTACTGCTGCTATTCTACTGGTTTTGTATTTTAGTATTACCAAGTAGAACTCTGAGTGATGCCAAATTACTGTAATGTCAGAATTTTATACGAGACATTCATAGCCATTTTACAAGTATCAGTTAAATCTCATTGTCATGAAAAAAAAAAAAAGTTAGTGAAATGTTTATTCATCTACTTGTTCTGTTTTTCTATTTCTTCCCCCATCTTCCAGCTACTCTTCATTTTAACTGCAGTGAATTTTCTCTTACTTGTAAGAACATCACCTACAGCTAATGGAAGAACTTAATGAGTCTATATTGTATCTTAATGTCCTCATGCCTATTACCTCTTATACAAATTTTTCTAAGCACAGATTTTCCGATTATAATATATTGCAACTGTGGTTTTTCCTTTGAATGTCTTCCCCTGCAGGGCAGGGAAAATTATTTTCCTAAAAATTTTGGTATATAATGTATATGTGGGAGCTCAGATAATGTGAGATGTATAGACTTGTTTTTAAGTTGTCTCGTGATATGCCTGGTCATGTTTGCTATCAAGAGATTAAACTAGCTACTGAAATAAAACCAGGGTGGCCCTTCTGCTTAGAGATGCTTTCACATCAATTGCTGATGGATGCAAAAGATTTTTCTGGGGTCAGTGTTGAAGGTTTGTTTTGGTTTGCATTTTTAACAGAATGAAAGTGCTTCTGTTCCTTTGGAAATATCAATAGATTGTTTAATATATTTTGTAATTAATGCACAGCTATATTTCTGACAGGATTAAAAAAAAATAAAGGAATTAAACTGTACACTGTATGTTGCATCTTTATTCATATGGAGACCTATTCAAAAATACTTTAGTTTCTGTCTTGTGTGTTTCAGAGTTGGCTGTTTTTTAATGAGAGACCATCTATCGTAAAGCACCAAGAAGACAAATAATATATTTCAAGATACAACAGATTTGATAATTTATAAAGGGGGTTGATAGTTTTATTAATTACTAGAAGACATGTCATTGATAGTAAATAAGGTGTTCTCTGATGGCTCTGTAATTCAATGTGCAGCCCTGAAAACACACTGCGCACTGGCACCTCTCTGGCCACATCCTGCTGCTTGTTGCACTTGTCACAGAAACAGCTACAGGTTGAAGCTTTGTTGCAAGATACTCAGATCAGAAACTAAAGGGAGTTCCTCCCTCAATAAGAGAAATGTGTTTGCTTCATGGCAATCTGCTCATTGATCTCAACCACAGAGACACTCTGGATCCATCTGCACACTCCATGCCAGATAGAGTGTGTCCTCTTCAAGATCTTCATGTTCTTCTAAGAACACTTGGTGGTATTTACAAGACAGAGTATCTAAGATCGTGCAGTTAATGTCAAATACTGACATGGCTTTGCCTTTCATCCTAATAGCTTCCTGATAGAAAGTGTGCTCAGATACCAGCTTCTGTTATGTTCACCCATTTTTAATGCTCCATAATTTTAAGTGCACTAGTACCTCCAGGTAAAACAGGTTTATGCAACTGTACCATTGAATGAAAGTTGATGTGCAGCACTAGCCCTGCACTAGGCTGTTCCATCTGGAAAGAAAAAAACTCCTTGTGCAATTCCTTACTACACTGTCCTGGGGAGAACACACAGCACTAGAGTTCAGCTCTTTTGTGCTGCATCTCTCCTGCAGATGCTGTGTCTATTTAGCACTTTCCAAGATAGTGATTACACAAGGAAACAATCCTGATGAGGGTTGGGTGTCCCATTAACACAGGCAATTAATACAAGGCAACACAAGTGTTGGTTAATGGATCACAGGTGTCAAGGAGGGAAACCAGCCCTGTCTAGATGAAATGAGGAAGATGGCTGATGAATTCTGCCCGTTGCATGTTTTTGCTCAAAAAAACCCCAACAAACCCCAAACACAACCTCCCATCTGCACTCATGCCACTTGAAGAGGAAGTTATTACTCTAGGAGGAAAGATGACCAGAGGAAAGAGGTTTCACTGTCAGTGTTGTCTCACCCACATCTTCCCACCTCTGAGCCCACTCCATCTGTAAGGGGTGGCTTGATCAGGCTGAACTGAGTGGACCTTTGTGTCACTGCCACCCTTACAGGATTTGAGAGAATAAGTGATAAAATTTCAGGATCTGTGGCCTTTGTGCTTTTTGTCTTTACTGGTTTTAGGGTTTTTTTCAGTTAAACTCAACTTCCTTGAGAAAAATGCACATCTCAGAGCACAGAGACAGCCATGTAACAGTTAACTTTGTTAACTGTTGTCAGGGCTCAGAATGTGTGAAGAGTTCATGCTACTTCTGCAGTCTTTTCCAGTGCACAATTAAAACAAACCCAATCAAACCAAAACAACAACAAATAAAACCAGCCTGTCCTTGTTTCTCCTTTTTTTATTTCCTCTTGCCTGGAAGGAAGCAGAAAGGGAATCTGTATTAACAGTCAGAGACTGAGTCCATACTCGTATTTTATGCCAAGCAGATCTGTTATTATCACTACTTGTCAGTCCCTCTAAAAGACTCCCAAGTGGTACAGGAACCAAAGAGAAAAGGTGCTCTGCTGGACCTTATTCCCACCAACAAGGAGCAGCTGGTGAGTAAACTGAATCTCAAGGGCAGCCTTGGCTGCAGCGACCACAAAATGGTGGAGTTCAAGATCCTTATGGCAATGAGGAGGGTAGGTGCTCAGCAAGATCACCACCCTGGGCTTCTGGACAGCAGACTTTGACCTCTTCAGCAATCTGTTTTGTATGTGGCTGCTCTGTCACTGAAAGTGTTCAAGACCAGGTTGGATGGGACTTGGAGCAACCTTGTCTAGTGGGAGGTGTTTGGGTCCATGGCAGAGGATTTGGAACTGGATGATCTTTCAGGTCCATTCCAAACCAAATCATTCTATCAGTATCAGACACCGGATACTCCCTGCTGTGCAGTGAGAAAGCTCTCACTTGGGATACTTGTGGGGGTTTTTGCTCTTTTTATATTTATCTAACAGGTTACAGGCTTTCTCTACTCAGAGATTTAGCCTAGAACAGCGG